>WAAB01013409.1:0-48685 GCA_013389865.1 Piaya cayana | reverse complement strand
TCTTCCCCCCCCCAACACTAAAGTCAGTGCACTTTAGTTATGTTTTCTGCTCCCTACTTGTTGGTCAGAAAGCAAGACCTACAGAGGATATAACTGCAGTGGTTTGAAAGGCCACTTTTTCATTTGAAAAGAATACATTAAAAAAATCAGTTAAAAGACAAGGCATCTTTGCTTCTCTCTTCCTCTTCTGAGGCTGCTTTGGTCTGGGGCTTTTCCTTCCCTGATTTTTGGAGGTATGTGCTAGGCATTAATGCATACAGAAAATACCCTCCAAAGTTAATGTTTGATTCTGCAACCAGAGCATGCAGAACTAAGTTAATGCCAGCTTTCAGATCAGCTTTGAGCTGACTTTAATGGGGTGACCACTTATCATGAGCAAAAGAAGTGCAATTGCAGCTTGTCCATGTGTCCTTTCTTACATGAGGGAAACAGACATGTTGTTCAGACCATCCCTAGCCTGGGACCACTGTAGAATTGCAAGTGTTATAGTTTCTAACAAGCTACCAGCTTTTGACTGTGACTTTTTTATTAAAAAGGAAGAGTATCTTCTCTCTTCCTCACCTTTTGAGAGATCAGAATAACTTGTTGCCACTGCTTAGTCTGAGGGAGTGAGACATGTTTTGCTTTACAAAGCAAAGTAATAAATCGTACTGAAGTTCCAAATTCTCACTCCTGTTAACAAGGTTTAGATAAGTGTTGGTGCTGGTTTGTCTTGCCTGGGATTTTCACCTTGCAGTGCAGCAGTGTTTGTGTTAGGGAGAAGCAGAAAATACTGTCTATCCTCTTCTGTCTGCTTGCATGACTGCACCCAACCACCACTGATGCTTCATGAATGGGAAATTACAGCTCCTAAATTTGACATTGTAGACATAAATGAAAAGATCAACTTTTAGGGTTGTGACTGAAAATGTCTGCTTCTCTGTGTATGTTTAAGTTTGGGTAAATATTTTGCAATATGGGAAGATTTAAGAAAATCCCAAACAGAGTAAATAGTTAACTTGTAATTGGAAACAGCTGGTTAGAGAATTTTGTTATTGATTTATGTTTAAAAGAAGCTAAGTGCTATAAATTTGTCTGCTTTCTTTTATCTGTTAAACCTTGTTTACATCATTTAAGAATCATTCTTAGGTAACTGAAACAGGCTGGTCTGCTTTAGGTGGACAAACCACGTGAAGACTTTAAAACTTTGCTAGGAAAATATCAGGGTAAATAAATACCAGTGCAAACACACCTGCATTCGTGTAGCTTGCCTGTGAAGATTTTTAATTTTATTATTTTTCTAATGACTTACTAGTAAGATTCCACCAGAGTGAGTGGGTCAAGCTTTCTGCTCCCTCTTTGCTTTCTCTCATCTTGAAGATTTTAGCAAGGAATTTTTCAAACTAAGTAAATCCCAGTGATGATTGAAGAGGCTAAGTTTTCTGAAAACGGGGCAGAGGTGACAAGGGCTGTGATTCTGTCCCCAGCTGGCTCTGGCACTTGCTACATGGTCTGCTGAGCTGGTTTGGTGTGCTAAGCCAACAAAAATGAAACCTGACCCAAAAACGTAGTTAAATAATGCCAACTAGACTGGGCAGGACCATCACAGAATGAAAGCCTGCACGTGTTGTAGAGGGATAGGTCTTGAATACAACTGTGTACAGTTTTGTCCAGCATCAAGAAAGCTTATGGCTACAGGGCAAATAAGTTACATGAGGGGTGTGTGACTTGCTTCAAGTTCCTGATACTAAATACCAGTTAATGCCCAGCAGAGAATCTTTTAGTGTGTGTCTGCAACTGTACGTACTTATCAAGCAGTTCCATGAGTTTATCCTTCTGTACGTGTTTGAAATCTAGGGTTTAGTTTCAAGGTAGATACAAGTTGTTAATTATTTCTTTTTTTTAACATCATATGATGGTGCACTCAATATTTTTAAGTCCGTGCCATCTTTTTGTTTGCTAGAATGGCTTTATTGGGTCAGAGTTGAAGTATTGGTTGGTACATTATCCTGCTTCTAGCAGTAAATAGTAAATTCTGATAGCCACTGGTAAATATATAGGGAAGGGAATAGTATGAAAAAACATGTTGTGTTTGTTTCCTAAGACCTTTCTAAATATTTGCAGCTTGAGTTTTTGAGCCAGGTGTTGACATCCTTGAGTTTAAAAGCTCTTCATGGAGCTTGCACTTGTCTAATTACTTTCTAAATCTTTAAGGTTTTGGAACTCATAAGATGTTGTGGATTGCAAAGTTTAATTACATACCATGTGCAAAAAGTACTTTTGTGTAGTTTTTTTGAACCGGTGCCTTAATAATGTCAGCTCTGTCAGTTGTGTTTTATTTATTTTCTCCGTGTCACCTGTAACTCTATACTCATCTTTTCTGTCCCATGTGGTCTTTTTTTCCAGGCTGAGCAGTACAAGTGGCATATTTCTAGTTTTACTGTCTTTTTTGACAGGAAGAGTCATGCATTGCTATATCTGTGGGTGCACTGTGGATTCATACAACAGAATTATATTTTTGTTTTAGCCCTTTTAGTGATTTCCAAACAATTCTGTTTCATGTGATTTGATAGTTGATGAGCTAGTGTTTTCATTGAACTGTGTGACTTACGTGACTGAGCTTTCCTAACAGAATAGAGCTCCTTTGCTAGATGGGTTATTTTGCATTTACTGGTGTTGAATTTTTGCTGTTCTCTTGCGCAGTTTCTCCACAATAGGTGCATTTTGCAGCTGTTATCATAATGCCTAGGACTTGGCATGAGTTTGGAACTACTACTTTGGGTTCTCAAAGTGCTTTTAATCCAGGTACAAGGTAGAGGATGGCAGATGAATACAAAGAATTGCAGCGGCATTGATAAGCAGAGCTGCAATGTCTCAAGCAAGTTTGCACAGACATCCTGAAAGGCTGATAGGAAAGGCTTATAATAAAGTATTTTTCTGGGAATTTAGCCTTTCTCTTGAGTTTCAGAAGCAATGTCAGAGGAAACATCAAGTGCTTGTCTGGCAGTGTTAACAGAGAACGGAGGCTGCCAACTGTTTGCCTAATGGAAGCAGCGGTTGAGTTTCTGGTGTTAAATTTGAGTGGATAGCCAGTATGAGAGTAACCCAGCAGTGACGGGGTGGGAGGGTGAGGTGTGGGGGGTGGAGTGGGGTGTGAAAGCAAGCATTTATGGTTAATATAGTGGAGCAAGAATCAGGAGGCAAGCAGGGAAGGGTAATGTTAGCCATACAAGTCAGCGTTTGTATGTGTTCAGTAGAATAAGCAAGAGGGAGTTAAGCTGAGTAAGTAGTATGTGTTCTTCTGTTTGACTGCTGTGGTTTGCTTCAATATGTGCTAAGGATAATGAGGGCTTTGCAGCTGTCATCTCCACACACTAAATTGGGTACAGAGTGTGCAAAGAATGAGTGGAGTCTCCAGTGTGAGAGACTACGCTGCAGAAAGGGACACCAGATTTATTTTCTTCCAAGACCCATCTAGGTGCTGAAATGCTGGCAAAGCTCCAAGAGATCAGTCTCTTGTCTAAAACTCTGCTTACAATGCATCCTGGCCACAAAGACCTCACTTGACATAATACTGCCAAAAACTTTTTAAAAAATGTATGTATTTTCGTTAGTTTACTAACTGGCATCTTAAAAACAGGAAAAAAATACATTTTTTAATGTACTTTTCTAGTTCTAGGTCAAATGATCAGTTCGGTGGCAAGACAGCATGATACTTTGAGTATGACAGAAGCCCTGATGCTGCAGCAGAGGCTGGGAATATTAATGGCCAAATCTAGGTGAGTGAGTTTTAATTCAGCCAGCTCCTTAGCTGTTTCATGTCTTCCTTTTAGCTATGGTTCATGTCTCTCCTTTGAAGCAGCATTGCTGTTCCTAGTCTGATATTAAAAACTTTTTAAACCGTCTTGGAGACAGAATAACGAGTTTGTATGGTTGATTACATACTCTTTCTTTTTTGTTCTTGAGATACAGTGGCCATACGTCATACATCTTCATATACTACAGCTTTCTACTTGAAAGTCTAGTGATTTTTCCCAAACTGCTTTGCAGTTAAGGTTTTCTGTTGTTTTTTAAGATTGCAGGCACTTGCCTCAGCCGATTTGACCAGTTATTTTATGCTGAATGCGAAGCAAGCCACGATACTTTAACAGCATGATGCCATCCAGTTGTTTCTACTTTGTAAAAACATTTGGGGAGGTGTAAGTCTGGGCTTTATTAAGTGCAAGCATCTGTGCCTAAAGGCTGCAAGAAGTGTCTGCAACTATAACTGCTGTGTGGGGAAATTAATATATTAACTGTTAATCTGCATTGCATCTGTCTTCAGCTATTGCTCTTCTAGCAGTGAATTCTCGGAAAAAGTAGGGTAGCATCAGTAGACTTACAAGACCAACATCTGAATATTACTGTAGTGAGGCATTGTGGGGTGCCAGGGTAGGAAGTTAGTAATACATTTTATTATCTGTATCTCCCTTTCTAGAAATACCTGGCAGAGCTCATGAGGAAAAAAATGGGATAGATAAAATAACAATGGGATGTATGCCTGTAGACTATTAAAAGTACTGTGTCATTTTGCAAGTGATCAGACAGATTAATGAAACTTAAGACATCTCTTCACTATGCAAAAAAATTGTGTAGCATAGCTTCTCTCTGCAAGAGCTGAAGCAAACAACCAACCCCCTAGTTTCATGTTAAGTTAGTAAAAAAAGCTCTGTCAAATTAACGTATGTGTTAATGCAAATGCCAGAAATTACATTACAGAATCCATGATTTTTAGTACGTATCTGGTACTCTGCCTTTTTCTTACTGGATTAATCCAAGTCATGTTGTTACTCTTCCATCAAGTTATCCATTTCACCTCTCCATGTGTTTCATGATAGATTTGTACATATTTATACAGTCTCTAGGTTAGCAGTATCTCTTTTGGGTGGCTTTTCTGGTCAAAAAGAGGGAAAAAGTTAGCTGCTCTTTATTGAATTCCTTGCACCTTATTTCTCAGCAGTTGAAAGTGCTACTTGGGTACTAATACAAATGTCGATCTAGAAAGCAAGTCCGGGATTCCTTAAGGTGACATCAGAATTTTTTCCCCTTTAGTGAGGAAAAGTTATCAGCCAGTTGTCTTCCTTCTTGATTCCTGATATCATATGACTTGTTGAGTTACTTGCTCTCTTCAAGGATTTTGTACCAATTTTCATTTGTGTAGTGAGAATTTTAGTCTGTATCCAACATAAGGATGATGTAAATGGGTTAAGTTTTCTTTTGTCTGACTATTGTGTTTAAGAAATATGAGACTTGCCACCCTCTGCAAGATCATAGAGGGAGGAGAACCAAGTTGTGAGACTTGGTTTGGTAAATGTTTTATGATACTGTTTTATGAAAGTTTTACCATGCATAAAAAAAAATCTTTACATAAAAATATCAAAACTACAAAATATTTTTTGTTTACTTAATTTTGCCATGCTGTTCTGTTTTAGTTGAATATTTTACTATTGTATGGCAAATTGAGTAGACCATGTAACACAATCCAAACAGAACTTTATAGAAATGCCACACACCATCCCCCCCATCCCTCTACTCCCCCCATCCCGATTTAAAATTTATGTTGAATAAGTTTTTTTTCCTTCCCTTGACTTTGAATATGTAGTTTTATGTACATTGCTATGTGGGAAGTATTTAAAAGTGGAAGCACAGAGCCCCACTGCATGGCTGCCAGCACAGGGCTGCCTGCAGGCCTGGAACGCCTCCACCCTCTGTTGCAAGCCAGCCCCGGAGCTGCTGAAGCCAGGGCAGCCTTTCAGGTTTGCTGTGCAGCCTCCTTGTTTTGCCTGTGCCTGGTAGCCTCCAAAAGCCCAGGGCTTGTATGGGTGTCACTGAGCTGTGCTCAACAATCTAAACCAGGGAGGGCTGAGTTAGATGGAGTTGGGGTCCAGGCAGTTGCCTTGTGTAATTACAGGCCCTGGTTTAGGAGATGAGAATCACACCCAATAAGCTGTTGGGCTTTGTTTTCCTCCAAGCTGCTACCATGGGAATTAAGGTGACACATCAGTCTGCTTGGTAGTAAACTCAAACTGAATTATCGGTAGGACTTCTAACAGCTCAGTGTTGTCACTCCCTAATGCCAAATCTATGTGAACTTGAAAAAAACTATTTGTAATATTTATTTTGACTTTTATTACTTATGACTGCAAAATTCATCATGAAGAATTGTAATTTCAGAAAGCAATTCATGTTGAGTTGTTTTGTTGTTGGTAGTCTGTTTTTACTTCAACTAAACGATCATTTGGGTTTTCTTTCCCCCCACCTCTAGAGATCACATGGTCTTTTAAAGAAGTCATGGGTAGCTGTTGTAGCTGTCCAGATAAAGAAACGGTCCCAGATAACCATCGAAACAAGTTTAAGGTAAGCAACTGACTGAATTATATTCTGTGAATCGGTTTGTTGCCTTCTTGCAGAGTACATCTGTAATGGAAAAAAATAAAAATAGGGTGAACTTACCAAATAGTTAAAGCGTTGCAGAGCTGCAGGTGTCTGTGGCTACAGGTTTCTATTGCTTCTTTGAGCAATCCTCTCTTACCAGTAGTGACAGGAATTCTCTAGACAAGGTAGGCTTTTTTAATGACTGTTTTGGTCTTCAGGAAGGAGAAGCAGCCCTGTGCTTTTGATTACATCTCCACTTCATTGGTAGGGCCCATTTAAGTGTTGCTGCCTTTGGGAGGTTTTGGAAGTTAGAGAGGGAGTCGTAAGCATCAAGGAGGAGCTGTTGGAGAAGTGTGATTATAAACCCAATTGTGGGGTCAGCAATGGGAAACTGTAGGAATACTGATTTTACTTGAAGATCCCTACGGATTATAGTAGCATTTTGAGAACTTTTGTCCTTTACTTGAAGAAATTTTATTTATAAACATGCTTATATCCTGGAATTCATAAGCTTGTGAACACTTGTTCAATGTGCTTAACGTGAAGCTGATGAAATCAATGACTTAAAGTAAACATACCTTTGCAGAGTCACACAAGTGGGATTTGCTTCTGTGCTCCAAACTGTCTCTGTGAGTTAGCAAAGGAATGTAATGCTTCCATAGTGAAAAATGATTCATGCATTGCCTTAGGGTAACACTGGAATGAGCTTTAAAGCCTTGATAATTTCTAGAAATCAATACAAAAAGCTGAAGGATAAGCATATTCGTCTGTTTTCTTGCTTTTAATGCATTTGCCATCACTTTGTGTAACTAGTTCACTTTTTTCTCCTAGTAGAATTTCTCTATTGTTTGTGTGGGTTGCTGATTTAGCAGCAGGGGGGAGAAGATCAAAGAATGTAATTTGCAAAATGAAGAAAGTTGGCATAAGCCTCAGCGGCAGATGAAACTATTCCTAATTCTTTTCAGTTGACTAGATTTCAAGTTGAAAATGTCTCTTTAAGGAGTAACATTAATTGATACCATAGGGAAGATGTTGGTAGCCTTTTTATTGAATAAGAAAGAATCCCACTAAAAACAGCATTGTGAGATGAAATACATGCAGAGGAAAATATACATTCTCTGAATTCTATAAAGGATGCAGATGACCTCAAACTGGTTTAAAAGCAGACAGAATATGAGTTAAAGCTTTTTACACGTTTTCATGCAAGGTAACCATGGAGTATTTGAATTATTTGTTGACCTTAAAAAGGCAGAGAAACAAAACCCCTCAAAACAGTCTGGTGATTCAGCGTAGTGCAAGGCAATGCAGGTATGTGAAGGAAACTTTATCTTGGAGCCCCTTATCATTTTTCATTCCTTTTCCCAACTGTAAGTGGGGTTATATGACAAAACAAATATTTTTTTTTAGAAATGGGACTGTGAAAGATTCCATTATCTGAGGTATGCCTTATCCATGTGGAAATACTAGAATATGTACCTAAAACCAGTTAAAAATAAATTTAATCTTATGAATCTCCTATTTTAAATTTCTACCCAGATTTTACAATAATGTTATGCAGTCTTATTGATTTTAAATATGTATTATTTTAATTCTGGGTTGCGGAAACAAAGGAACTGGTTTGGAGAGGTTTGTTTTTTAAACTTTTGCCTCAAGGATCATGCCTAATATGACGGAGCAGATGAAGCACATCAATGGGGCATTAAGATTTTTCACGGAAAGGATCATTGGGCACTGGAACAGGCTGCCCAGGGAGGCGGTTGATTCATCTTCCCTGGAGGTGTTTAAGGCATGTGTGGATGAGGTGCTAAGGGGCATGGTTTAGTGTTTGATTGGAATGGTTGGACTCAATGATCCAGTGGGTCTCTTCCAACCTGGTTATTCTGATTCTATGATTATTAGTAGTGATATTGATGCTCAGAATATTATTTACCTGATGCAATTTCACTTCCTTTTTGTAGGTTATTAATGTGGATGATGATGGTAATGAACTGGGTTCTGGCATAATGGAACTTACAGATACAGAACTAATTTTGTACACCCGTAAAAGGGACTCTGTAAAATGGCACTACCTCTGTCTCCGTCGCTATGGCTATGACTCAAATCTTTTCTCTTTTGAAAGTGGCCGAAGGTGTCAAACCGGACAAGGTATGTGGAGTTTTTGTATATAAAGCTTCTTGGATATTTATTTGATGTTGAAGACAATTTTGTTTAAAAAATATATTTTTTCCTGTCCTTAGGCAAGGGTTGTAGAGCAAGTAGGTTTATATCTCAATGTGGTTTCTGGAAAAAAAAATTAACTTATTGAGGGATGATCTTACAGTAAAATGAAGATTTGAGTCACGCATAATTTTTGGCAATGTAGGTCTGGAGCACTTTGTGCTTGTATGTGTGGATACTTCTGGTCAGCTTAGGACATTGTTTTTTCAAGGAAGTTCTACCTCGGAGGTTGACTTGACTTTCAGGGAGAGGCAGTGAAACCTCGAACTCTGGAGGAACCTCCTTGGAATTCAAAGAATTCTCTATTTTTAGGTTTTAAGATTGGAGCACCATTATGAACAGGATATCCCTACCCTATTATACTGTCTCCAGTAACATCATTTTGTTTCATCCTCTTCCTAAAACGAATACATGTATATTGATGACATGATTCTCAAATTTTGACACATTTTCTAATGAAGTGTGTAAACTCTGGCTATACTCAGTTATTTTTTCTTTGGCTTTAATTGGAAAAAGATGGTTACCTTTCCAGTTCCTGTATCACGCCTGCCTAGTCCAAGGCTGGCTCCCTGTGGGGAGGCTCGGGCTTCTCTCTTTGCTGCACCCGTCCCCAAGAGAAGAGCTGTTTTGGTTGAGGTTTCGGCCTAATTTTGAACCTTTCTACTGTGATGTAGCTGTTTGCAATTGGAGTTCTTAGGTGTTCATATGAAATTAGGTTGGATTTTAATTTTCTTATAGATTTTTAGCATTTAGTACTGTTTTTATCACTAATTATATTTAGCAACTGCATTTTTTTAAATTTCACTTTAAAAAAATGAGGAAGATTAAAAAATTGATCACAAAGCTGGTCAGTTTTCATTGTTCAAGAAGGGGCAGACAGTTTATTTTTTTAAGACATTAGAAGGTATTCTTGATAAATCTCTTAAGAAATATAGATGTTTTCTGATGTTAAAGTATATTCCATGCTACATTTTCAGTCTTAAGAGGAAAGTATTAAAACTTGTTTGAAGAAAATCACTTGAAGTTATTTTACAGGTTTGATTTACTGCTTTACTATATGTGTAAAATAGATACTAATAAAATTCAATTGAAAATACTATTTTGAGGAGTGTTCTTCTCCATGGGCTATTAGCAAGTCTGCAAATTTTTCTATTGAGTCTAATTGCTCTGCTTCCCTTTTTTTTTTTTAAATTGAGAGGATTAAGCTGGCAGTGTGAGCAGCAACTCTTTCTTCCCTGTTTTGT
The DNA here is from genome assembly GCA_013389865.1 of Piaya cayana. Lineage (NCBI taxonomy): Eukaryota > Metazoa > Chordata > Aves > Cuculiformes > Coccyzidae > Piaya > Piaya cayana. Next base: position 38,831 of record WAAB01013409.1, on the reverse strand, counting down.
TTCTTGCTTTCCTTATATAATGTTAAAATACTGTGAATATTGAGAGAAAATAAATCTGGCAGAAATTGTTCTCTATGCTGCCATTTTGCAATGGAGCATTGTTCCTGAGACCTACACTGGGTTTTCGGGGCACAGTTGCAAAACTTTGTCTTTTTTTTTTGAGATGACCAAGAAGTTCTTCATTTGAGAATACTCTGAATGCTGCTTAGCAGCTTTTATGGATTGCATTAGCTGATATTCTTTTTTTTTTCCATTTAATCTCAAATTATATTTATCGATAAGTTGTCAAAATGATGGTGAAACATTGAGTATGTGCTAGGTAATAAAACCATTGAAGAATTGTGTCGGGAGTACAGCTAATAGATAATTCTGGATACAAAATGTGGAGAAGCTGGTGTGTCACCATATTCTATTTAATGTGAATATATGTAATAAGAGTCAAAGTTTCATCAACTTGTTGTTGATGCAGTTTCAGTGCCAACTTGGTTCGCCTCATATTTAAGGAATCGACAAATTGGAAGTACTACTTTTTTTTTAAACAAAAGTAAAGGCAGCTGATTTTCTCAGACACTGGGAGCTCTTTAAAGCTTGTGAACCGAGATTTTTATATTTTCTTTTTTCTATTAAAATTAAATATCCAGTGTGAATTTTCAGTAATAGACAAAAAAAGTCTACACTGACTAGTGTACTTGAGTGGGATCACGGGTTGGGGAAATGTAGCAGAACAGCTCTACAGCTGCCGTGTTCCAAGCGTGAAGCTTATTCACTACACCAGCCGACTATTAATTATGTGTAATTAATCTTAGCCCATTTGATATATTCCCAGCTGGGTTTTTGTGAAATTTTGCGATGTGGAGCATTTCTGGGAGTTCTGATCTGTAGCAGTTCTGTGTCCTTAAATAAATACATGATGATAGTAATTGCCAGCATATTAACATAATTGCACTTACAGAAGTAAATATGTAGGTAGGTAGTTTCTAGTAAAGAGTGTTTTAAGATTGTAATACTCATTTTAAAAAATGAGCACCTGCACCCACGTTTAACAAGCATGTCAACTTTAACTTCATGCTTTCAATGGAAGAGTAATCCAAAGCTGCGACTTTGCTGGTGAGGGTAAGTTGGGGCGCTCCCTGCTGTTTAAAGGCAAAGTGGCACAATACACACGCAAAACACATGGTATTGCTGCTAACTTTGTGTTCTGTGTCTATCCTTTAGCCTAAAGCAATTGGTTTGTTACTGTCTGTTTCACACAGTTTGTCTTACTAGCTTTTCATTTGAATCTTCTTAAAGAAACTGAACTTTTAGCCAGTGTTTAAATCCTTCTTTCTGTTGTGCAGGTATCTTATCTTAATGGTAATTTAATAGAAATCTGGGTTTAAAAATATGACTTTCTAGCACCACAGTAGTTTCATGTAGTGTCTTTTAAAAATGTATTTATTTAACAGGTATACTTTTTTTATCAGCTTAAAAAAAATCTTACCTTGTTCTGTGGTTGGTGTTTTTTTTAGCCCCTCGTTTAGCACTCAAAACTTAGTTTTGCTTTTAACTGAATTAGTTTTCTGTTCTAATTTATTTCCAGTGCATGGGAATCTTATTCTTCTATTAGATAAACCCTTTAAAGGTTCTCGTAGTAAATTTTTGTGTTTTGGGGCAATAAAAATTTGTTAACATTTTTGCTTCTTCCACAGGTTTTCATTACATGGATTCCAGTTCTGTTATTTGAAAGTTGTATACATTGTAAGGTATGCTTCTTAAGTTAAAGGATTTTGATTTTTTTCTTGTGTTTTTATAGGGATCTTTGCCTTTAAATGTGCCCGTGCAGAAGAGTTGTTTAATATGTTGCAAGAGATAATGCAGAATAATAGCATAAATGTGGTAGAAGAACCAGTAGTAGAAAGGAATAATCATCAAACTGAATTGGAGGCTCCCAGAACCCCTCGAACACCTACCAGTAAGTATAGTTATACTGTCAAACAACACATCTGAATTGAATGTGGTATTTAGCTTTAAATTAGTTTTCATTTTAATTGCTTAAAGATTTAATGCAAATTAAATGCTATTTTACCAGTAGTGCATTCTGGCTAATTATCAGTAATTCATTTTCTTGAGGTTCTTGCTGAGAAGTCTCTCCTGAGAATCCTATGTCTTGCGAGCAAAACTTCCTTAATCAAGTTATTTGGCTTTAAGTTATTTGGCATAAGTTTTGGGAGCTTAGTTGTTGCATGAGACCACTGCTTTGTTAAAATACCTCTTGAATTGCTTTGTAACGTGTCACCATATTTTACTTGTAGCATGTCTAAGAAATGTTCATTTGGGGCAATGTTCCAGCCTTTATATTAGGGAAAACGTAATGGTAGTATCACATCTATCCTGGGTTTGCAATCTTCTTCTGTGGATGGATAGAGTGAAGTCCTTTCAAAAATACCAGAGGATTTTAAGTCATCCCTGGAAGATGACTTGATATTTGAAACTGTGAATTCCAGGTTATCGGTTATTTCAAAGAAATGGAAACTTAAGTAAGTCAGTCCCTGTTAGTTAGGGAGGCACGTTGTTAATGGTAGAAGAAGTTGGATAGGGACTTTACTGAGAAGACTATGGTGTCTAACACACCTAAGTTTCAGTGATTGCTTCAGACTTACTTCCCAGTAGATACCTGGGTGCTATACTCTGATATTTGCTTTCCCAGTCCTTCCTCCCAGCAAAACTCTCATGGGCATTATTAGTACTTTTTCACATATTGTAATTTCTCTTTTGAAAATCAAAGACATAAAGCATCTTACTCATATACAGTAAAATGTTCTGTTTTAATATGGTTCTGCTTGTTTTTTTGATTGAAACAGCTCCTGGGTTCAATGCGCAAAGCTTACCCAACGGCTATCCCAGATATCCATCTTTTGGAGATGCTTCATCACATCCTTCCAGCAGGCATCCTTCTGTTGGAAGTGCACGACTCCCCTCTGTCGGTGAAGAATCAACGCATCCTTTACTTGTAGCAGAAGAGCAAGTGGGTATCTCTTCCCCTCCTCATATAATTTAGATTCCACACTAGTTCAGATTTTTCTAGTGCTTATTCAGTAGGCTTTCATTTATGTTTTTCTGTAGCAGATGAAAGCTATTTCTACTATATGTTAACTGCCTCAGAGAGTGTTTGCTCTTCCTCTTTTGATGATTCTTTGTAGGATAGCTTGCTGAGGAAGCATAACTATGTTAAGTTGCTCCTCATATTTATATACAAAAAATATATAGTAAGTGTGTATTTGTATATACTCTTCTCAAAAATTTCAGTAATTCCTTTTAAACACATAAATTGTACTTTATAATGAGACATTCTGTCAGAAAGCTTCTATACACATCAGTCTTCTATTTGGCGAATAAGGATTATGGAATAATTTAGGCTAGAAGGTACCTCTAGAGTCCTGCAGGTGAGATTTTGAACTTAGAGGCAGCTGTACAAAGGCTTGTCTTACCATGCTTTGAATACTCGAAAGGGGATTCCACAGTGTCTCTGAGCCATACATACTAGTATTTGATGAGCTTTGTTGTGCGAGCGTTTCTCTCTAATATGTAATCAGATCTTTTCCTCTTATAGCTTGTATCTGTGGTCTGTAGCCTTTTTCTGGACATCTCTAAAAGGGTCTGGCTTTACCTTTTCTTTAGCTGTTAGGTAGTTGAAAACAGCTATTAGGTGGTTTCCTAGCCTTTTCTTAAGATTGAACAAGGACGACTTGCTCAGCTTCTCCTTGTATGCCACATGCTCCATCCCTGCTAATCATGGCTCTCCACTGGACTTCCTCCAGTGTGGTGATGTCTCTTGTCCTGGGGAGCCTATATTCAGTCTCTTGAGTGCTTGATTGACACTAATAATAACTTTCCTTAACCTATTGGCTGTGCTTTTGCTTACGCAAATCAATGCACGTAAGGTTTTCATTGCTGCAAGGGCACACCACTTACTGACATCCAGCTTCCTCTCCACCTGGACCCTGGTACTTTTCTGCAAGGCTGTTTTCGAGTCAGTTGGTGCACAGCCTGTGCTGTTAGAGGTGTTCCATACCAAGGCACCAGATTTTACATTTCCTCTTGCTAAACTTCCTGAGGTTTCCATAGGCTCAGTTCTTCAGGCTGCTGAGGTCCCTCTCAGCAGAAACCTTACCAGCCTAGGATAGACTGAAAACTGTCAAGAGGGCGTGTTCTATCTGATCATTCAGTTTGCTAATGAAAATGTTACTGAAGTATAATAGAATGTAGTGTGATTTAGGAAGACTCATGTGTGCGGCAAGAAACAGCACTGGGAAGCAGGGAAGGATAACCAGGGCAAAGTCCAGTGAACTGTCTTCTGGGAAAGTATTTGCTAGGAGCACTCACAGAAGAGTCCAAGTGTTACTGTTGGAGTTATTGAAGTGTGAATGAGTTTAAAGAATCAGTGTACGAGTCAAGTGAGCTGTAAATAACACTTCAGCTTGTATAGCCTGACAGAGAAGTTGGGCAGGTTAGATGACTGCTGCTCTTTGGGAATCTAGAGAGTTAAAACTTAAGAGTATGAATGCATTACTCCAGTCTTTCGCATTCAGCCTTGTGTTGATCTGCTCTGGGGGACCTGGAGGGATAAATGAGTGGTGTGTTCCTGTCTCTTAGTGGCATCTGGTGCCAACCCCTGCTCCAATTCTGAGTGCTGTAGTTCAGGTGGAATTGTATATTTTTCTGCTTAATTTCTGGTGTTAGGAGGCTTTTGCCTCTTGAAGAGTGAGTGGACTGTTCTTCCAGTAGAGCCAACCTCTCTTCTCAGTGCTGGAGTAGCATACAAGGCAAGCTCCTGGGATCTTTTTAGGTCATTGTTTGTTTTTTTTTCTTAAATGGACAGTAAGTTTCCTTTGCAGTGTGGAAGTCAGATAAATTTAACTGAAGCAACTATTGAACATTTGGTTACTGTCATGGTAGGAGACAACAAAGTAGAGCTCTGCTTCACTGTTTTGTCCATGTGAACTAGCAAGCTAAGCTGAAGCAGCTTATAGCATCCCCAACCAAAGCCGAGCTGGAATAGAACCTGAAGAGCTGTAACTAAAGCACAACTGAGAAAACAAACATCAAATCAAAATAATTATTAATGTGGGATGTAAATTCTTTTCTTTTGTTAGAGTAACATTAACAAAATGAACAGCAAAATTTCAGGGAGAAAAATCCCAAAATTGAGCTTATTTCAGCAGTGTGAGAGAGTTGACGTTTGCTCTTAAGCAGTTGCTATCACAACATTTGTTTTCCAGGTATTCTGATTAGAAAAGTGAGGAGAAATTTAGAAGGGGGTAAAAGCGCAAATGGCATTTGCATTTCCTTTTTTTCTTCCCCTTTTAGGTGCATACTTATGTCAACACTACTGGGGTACAAGAAGAAAGAAAAAATCGATCAAGTGTGCATGCGCCACTGGAATCAAAGCTTTCAAACACTGAAACAACTAAAGTGAAAGAAGATCAGGCTTGTACTGATGACAGAGATGCTCAGGTTCTCCTGGAGCCTGAAGGAGTCAAGTTTGTTCTAGGACCAACACCTGTTCAAAGGCAGTTAATGGAAAGAGAGAAACTGGAGCAACTTGGGAGAGACCAAGTTAGCGGCAGCAGCACGAACAACACTGAATGGGACACTGGGTACGACAGTGATGAACGTAGAGAAACACCATCTGGTAATAAATTGGTGTATGAAAATATAAATAGGTTATCAATCCCTAGTGCCTCAGGGGTCAGGAGAGGTCGTTTGACATCATCCAGTACCTCGGACACCCAGAACATTAACAACTCTGCTCAGAGGAGAACTGCGCTATTGAACTATGAGAACTTGCCATCCTTGCCACCTGTTTGGGAAGCCCGCAAGCTGAGTAGAGATGAAGATGACAGTTTAGGACCAAAGACTCCATCTCTGAATGGCTATCATAATAATCTAGATCCAATGCATAATTATGTCAATACAGAGAATGTAACAGTACCAGCAAGTGCTCATAAAGTAGAATTTACACGACGTCGGGACTGTACCCCAACAGTCTTTAACTTTGACATTAGACGTCCAAGTTTAGAACACAGGCAGCTCAACTACATACAGGTTGACTTGGAAGGTGGTAGTGACTCCGACAACCCTCAGACTCCAAAAACCCCCACCACTCCACTTCCGCAAACTCCAACCAGGCGCACAGAGCTGTATGCTGTGATAGACATTGAAAGAACTGCTGCTATGTCAAGCCTGCAAAAAGCACTGCCCCGAGATGATGGTACTTCTAGAAAAACTAGACATAACAGTACTGACCTGCCTATGTGAGCCTGGGAAGCATTAAATCATTTGCACCTTTTGTGAAGTTTATAATGAAGATGCAAATACTTTGCATTTCTTAACACTAACGCCTTTTATAGACTAATAGAACTTTTTCTGCATACTTCATGTACTTGTCTAACTAAAGGGAATTAATGTACAGCAAGTATTCATTTAGGTAACACTATTTCATTCTACAGTAGTAGTAATTACTGCATAGCAGCATCACCACCTTTCACAGTGCCTCTTTAAATTAATTACAGTCTGAGTGACACGCCAGTTTTGAATTCATAAACATTCTGGTCTGGTGCCTATTCTTGTTAATGGTGTTTATAACACTTTTTAAAGCCTCTCGATATGTGCATTATTAGCAGGTAAACCTAATCTTTCAAGATACATATGTTCATTCCCCACTGAAGTGGGTCCTCCAGAATGAAATGTAATGCATTGATTCACTCAGTTTGTACACAAGATATGTTGGTTCATCTCAAGGGATATAAACACCACACCTTTTTCTGTCTGTTGGGGTTTTTCTTAAGACCACATGGGCAAGAAGGCCTCTAATTCACAGTAGTTTCTTAACTTGTGTGATATTTGAGAGGTTACATTGAATTTTGTTGATCAGAGCTATAAATGCTTCTAAACCCAGCCTTAAGTTTCTTCTGCTAGAAGAGAATTCAGAGTGGCGTATGAAGTTCTCTGTAAAATCTGACGGAATTTTAATCTCATTAGGGTTTTGTTTATTTTTGTGGAGGGATTCACAGGTTGGCTATATGAATTAAGGCTCTCTTGTCATTTTGTAGTTCAGTGTGCCTTCCCTTCTTTGCATTTGTTTCTTTTTTCTGTTCCATAATATCTTAAAATCATAGAATCATAGAATAACCAGGTTGGAAGAGACCCACCAGATCAATTCCAATCATTCCTATCAAACACTAAGCCATGCCCTTTAGCGTTGTTTGTGTTTGTCTGACTCTCTGCATTTGACAAAGACAGATTCTTGGAGGCCAAGTGGTTGTCTTTGTCCAGTGTTCTACTTTTTTATGTCTGACAAATATCCCAGCTCTCCAGCAGCATGCATTATTGCACAACTGGAAAGGTTTATTATGCAGTTATTGTCTTCCTCTAAAGCACCAGACACAGGTTACACGGGAGGCAGGGTACTGGACTTGATAGTTCTTCATAGAAAATTGTATGTTCAAGCAATGTGTATCCATAGTTTATGGTATACTTTAATCTAGAAAGATACGTAGTAAATTATCTGAAGGTAGTGTTATCTATGGGCATACTTCTTTTCCTTTTGCAGTTGACTAACCTGGTTACAATGATGGCTGCTCAGTGTTACAGGTACATTCAGGTAGAATGTTGTTTGTGGAATATGCCAGATGCACCCATAGCAGAAGTTATTTTGGTTTGGTTTTAATTCTGGCAGTATTGCAGGTGCACCTTGGTACTAGCAGCAGAAGAGATTACTCTTGAACCTGTGCTTGTAGTGGAACTGACGCTTCTGTGAATTGTGTGATGTAAAATAAACCTTGAACTGTGAGTGAGCAAAAACATGCAGGAAAAGCCATTTGGAGACCTGAAGATGAATTAAGGGTCTTCATGCAATATTTTAATTCAAGTTCTATAAAAACTACGATTATTTTCAGTCTTTTAAATTGGAGTGTATTCCTGTTTCTTTGTTAACCTCTTATATGATCTTCTCTCAGTTTAGTAGTGGCAGCAGTGATAGCACCTGAAATACATGTGTCTTGACACACTGCTAAGGGATATCAGGCAACTTTTATTCTGAGAGTTTCTTTACAGACTGTATGATACTGAAATAGCAGATGCACAAAGAACGTAATTTGCAGAAGTAAAAGATGGGAGTCATTGAGACCATTATGAGGAACTTCAATGAGATTAAAAAAACCCGTCATTAATGATTTCACGGTCAGCCTATGCACACTCTTGTGACAGACTCATTGACCTGTAGGGAGACCCCTGTACTCAAGAAGGTAATGACTGCCTAGCATTAGACGTGTTACAGGTCTGCAGTGTTAGTGTTCTTTTGTATCTTTGCCGTTGCCTCACCTTACAGACCAGTCTTGGTCTGTACTGAAGAGAAATTACCAGGTATTGCAAAATACTTACTGGGTTAACAATACTGTTATGATTCTTGTTCCTAGTTTACAGCTCATTTAAATTTGTGAGTGGAACTAATGCTTCAGCGTATGTTTTGAGACAAAAAGATATGGTCTAGCTAGCTGCTTAGAAATATACGGTCCTCATCTGTAAAATAAAGGTGTTTCAGAAATACTAATCAATTGGACCCCTAAAACACAACTGTGAAGCAGGGAAGTAGTATTCTTAATATGACAAATGGGGAAACAGAGGCTTCGGGTAGATCTTAAGTGACCTGCTGAAATGACAACCACCAACCATGTCCCTCCTTAGTTCCAGTGCACTGTCCTATGCCTTTATCCTGAATAGCCTCAGATTCAAGGGATAGTCTGAGTAATTTTTTTTGTTGTTGCAAGTTACACGGTACTTCTGAGGGGGTGTTTTCTTAGCTCTGGTCCACAGAACTGAGAACATACTGAAATGACACCTTTCTGTAGCCTTAATTATATTAACTAGCCTGCGGACATGTTTTCTAGTCCTATTTTTTACTTTCTTATATTTTAGAGGTGGGATAATGCTTTCTCATTTTGGGTACACTGCAAACACACTGGGTAGTCCCTGTTACCGGTACTACTCATGTTTAGCATTCCTTATTTTCTTCTTATTGAAGTAGATGTAGTTGCGATGCACTTTACCCTTTGAGACTTGGTAAATATTTTTTCAATTCAGTCTCTTTTAAAGGCTGTGATGTTAGGTTTAGTGTCTGATCTATAATTCCGTTTTCAGCTGAATGCTTTCCACAGTATTTAGATCATATTTATTTTGGGCCCACAGGTGTACTGACTGAGAAACTACAAATATGTAACCATTTTCTTTATTAATTGAGATATATTAAGTTTACATAAACCAGGTTCTGCAAAAATGGCAGCATCTCCATCAGTTCCACTTTTCATCCACAACATGCAGTTGGCTGCTACCTTCTAGCACATTTGATGAAGGAAAGCCTTTAACTGTAGGTATTCCTTTAATGTAGTGATTCTGGGAAGGACATACATTGGCGTGTCTTAAGGAACTCGAGATGATAAAGATGAAATGGTGACCAAAAGTACATAATAAAGATTGTACTAGAAATGCAGTTAGTGAGGATTCATCCATTGGTTAAATCAAGGAAATATTTTTCTCAAATTGCTGTCAAGAGGACAGTTAGTTTTGTGGTGTTTCTTGGTGACTCCATAAAACAATTTCAAAAAGACCGTTCTGAAAACCTTAACTCTCATTAGAAAATTTTTTGTTTTCCCTCTGGTATGTATGTTTTGCATGTGATGGGACTGAATGTAACAGTGTGTGTGCTGAAACACTATTCCTGTTCCTATTAAAGTGTACAGAACTTTCATAGAAATCTGAAGTGTTCAAATAGATATTTGGTATTATAAACTGCTTAGGCGCCCCCCCTTCCCCCAGTGTTTGGATATTTGTGTGTGTGTTTACACCTCTGACGAGGGCCTGGGTGTAAAAAAGGCCACAGAAAGGTGTAAGCTGCACAAAGTCCAAACCAGTGTCAAAACAGAGCTGCTCTTTAGCAGGTGACGGATCAGCAGCAGATGTTGCTGGTGTATTGGCTCAAAACCTGGCTATCCTAGGCTTTGTTTTATGTCTAACTAATGAGACAGAGTCAGGATAGAGCAGACTTTTTAATTGCTGACGGTGAAGTAAAAATGCAACTTCTGATTAATGTTGGTTACATAGTTAAACGCTCAAAGTAATATCTGATTTGGACCTCTGTTTCTAAGCAGTATTTTCCTCTGTGTAAGGTGGGATCAATGTTGGAATTCCATTTCAGCACTATACTAATTTATTTAATGGCTGTAGATAGGATGAAATGATTTAGTAGGAATTGATAGTGGACCTAAATCTGAAATTCTCCTGTTTCCCCGAAGGAAGTTTGGTCCTGCAGTTTGATAGATAGAATTAGGTATTTTTTTGAATTTGATGATAAGATCTTTCCCATCTTTTCCTTGAGGTAGCATTTCAGGCATTTATATTTGACAGTATTTACTTAATATAATTGTAAGTTCATTTACGGTATCTTTATTTTAAATTCATATACACTCCAAAAAAAAAAGAAAAAAAAGAAAAAAAAGGCAGAAGAAATTCCACCACAAAAAACTGCGTTAAGATGGAGTCAGGGTTGCTGATGTCCTTACTGAACATATATGAAAAAAAGAAAAGAAGATATGAGTTAAGGTTCTTTTGCAATCTTTAGGAATTACTTCCTCTTTTGGACAAGATAAGTGAGTAAGAAAAAATACAAATGGATTAGCAGCTGTAACTCTGACCATGTATGCATTATTTCTTGTGATACTGTGCTGTAAGGTATATGACTAAGTCTGTCAGATATTTTAGGAGGATATGATCCTAATACAGTGTTTACTCCAGATTAACGCAGTGTTTTGTTTGGAAACTATATAGGTGTACATATAGAATAAAAGAGATGGTTACCTTTTCAAACTGATAAAACAAGTGTGGATATTTCTATATTTTTATATATTACAAAGGGCATTTTGAAATTTTTCTTGCAGTTTTAGTAATTATTTAGTGTGGTAATATACATACATTGTGATAATGTTCTGTGCTATATCCATTACATTGGTGTAATTCTATTTTATGTAGCAAATATGTATATATACAAAGGAGATTATGTAAAAAATATGGTTAAGAAACATGCTCAAGCCCTTCAGAATGGGGACCATCTTTCTCTGTATGTGCAAAGTACTTAATGCCTTGGGGCCACAGCTCATGTCTGAGACCCGTAGAAACTGAATTGCCAAGTGATGAATGTGGAGGAGCAGCTCGTCTGCTCTCCACGAGAACCCAAAAGGTGCCATGGAGCTCACATTGCACTCCCCGGTGCTGGGGCTGTGCTCTACATGGTCATTCCCAACACCACCTGCCAACAACCCAGAGAGCCCAGAGTCCATGTGTGCTTCCCTGTGACAATAGGAAGGGAAGTCCAAGGTAGGAGCTTTGATGTCGTCAGGGAATCTTCCTTGTTAGTAGGGCCATCCTTCCAGAGCTTGTTCAGGCCTCACGCAGTGTCCATTGAAGCCAAGTGAACGATTCATATTGACTTCAAGGCCACTGGATGTCTTCCTGCAAGATCAAGTTCTGCTGACATAACAGCTCTGTTACACCTGAGAACCTGGTTGGTCAAGTTCTTCAGGAATGCTCTAAAAATACTGTAAAAATATAAATATATTTAATAACATGTACTGAAAAAAATCCTATTTGTTGTGGTCAGAGTTCAGATTACTACGTGAATTTTGATTTCTTAGTCATACTTGCATATATGTTGCTTTAACTATTATGTGTGAAAGAGGAAGTGATTCTAAACTTTGTGAAAGATCAGGATGATACCTGTTTTTTAATGGTTACGTTGTTAGGAATGGATGTCAGCAAGTTTAACTCCATAATAATGCAGTTTTTTTGCATTGGAATACATGTGTATATCATACACCCACATTTTATATATAATATATTATATATTTGGTACTAACTTTGTATTTTCCCTGAAATTTTGCCAAATCTTGAACACAGATGTTCTCTCTTGTAAGACTTCGGTACTTAATAACTGAATGTATAATAAATGTTCTGGTATGAAAGAAAAGTATTGTATGTTGTCCCACAATACAGATATCTCAACCAGCAGGCGTGTTGCCTTTTTTCACATCTCACTTCATTGCAGCATCACCTTTCGTCTTGTGAAAAACAGTCTGTGTTTTTAACTAAACTGCAGACCTGCCATTACAGTACAGCCGAACACCCCGCTAGCCTGAAAGCTGACTGGTAGTAGTAGTAAGAATACCAGTAGTCACCAGTGTGCCACAAATGCATTTATTAAATGCAGAAATAGACATTTCTACGAAGGCCAAAATCTTATGTTGTACGTTCCTTTCTTGTCATTACATTGTATGATATTGTAAGATTATTGTACGTCTTAATTTGCATTATAAAATGTTTTTTTCCTACTTAAAGGCATAAATATAGCAACTTTGTATAAAGGTAGCTTTCTAGATTTTTATTTCTTTTATATAAAAAAAAGTCTAAACAGTGGGAGTACCATTGCCAAATTGTTTATAAAATTTCCATTAATTTGCCCTGTTTGATGAATTTGTTTCTACAAACATTCCGTATTTCTTTTATGAATAAAGGGTGATATACTATGCAGAGTGTATTTTTATGCCATTCCACATTAATCTTAAAAGAAAATTAATTTCACTTGTTTTAAGCTGTCATTATTGAGAAAGCTTACCAAGTGTGCATTTTTAAAATATATATTATGTGTCATGACAACAGTTTCCCTCTTTACCAGTGCCAACTTCATTTGGAAAAAAAAAATGTAGCATGGCAATAAACTATTGATTTTACATTGAAAATTGTCTGTGGGTTGTTGCTGTATTTTGTTAGTATAACTTTTCTTGCTTTTCTTTGAAACATTGCTTCAAGTACCTCTTTCCCCTCTTGTATTCCACTCACTGAATCATTGGAAATGACCCCTAAGATCAGCAAGCCCAACCCTCAGCCCAACACCCTCATGCCTACTAAACCATATCCCAAAGTACCCCATCTACACACTTTTTTAACACCTCTTAGGATGGTGACTCCACTGCTTCCCTGGGCAGCCTGTTCCAATGCTTTTACTGCTCTTTCAGTAAAGAAATTTTTCCTAATCTCCAATCTAAACCTCCCCTGGCACATCTTAAGGCCAATGTTCTCTATTCCTATCACTTCTTACATCTCAAGAGACTGACACCCACCTTGCCACAATCTCCTTTGAGGCAGCTGTGGAGAGCGATAAGGTCTCCCCTTTGCTTCCTCTTCTCCTGACTGAACAATCCCAGTTCCTTCAGCAGCTCTTCTTAAGGCTCATGATCCTTCACCAGCTTCAACACACTTCAGCAGCTCAATGATGACGTGGAGTCTGTTAATTTTCTTCAATTTTTTGTTTAATTTCTACTCTCATTCTGTCACATCTTTCTTGTGTATGTTGACTTAGATTTTTTTTTTTTAAAGTATTGCTGCTGTCAATCAACTTACTGACTAGTGAATCACAAGCATTCAATTTGATTGTGCTCTTTTCTTGGTCATTTAAAGACTTAAAAGCTCACAAAACGCAAATAGATTTTATTAGCCTAGTACTGATAAATTCAGAGAGCAATAAAAAAATACACAGTTGGAGTCCTGTCCAGATGGCCTTATCACCTTCTTCTGGAGACTACAAAATGCAGTGGTGATGCATCAAAATTCAGTATTTCCCTTTTTCTCCCTCCCAAGTCACCACTTTAAGGCATTATTTCAATTAAGATATTTCGAGCCAACAAACAGACAAAACCCTAGAAACATCAGGAGATATTTTGTATTCAGAACCTTTTAAACAACATTTGGTGGTCTTTGCACTAGGGTGGTTAGATAACTTGGACATCTGGAAACTCAGTTCTCAAGAAGGTTTTCATATCCCTGGCCAATAGCTTTGCAGCTTTCCTAACAGTAATGGCTTCCTGACCATTACTTCACTTCATGTTTCCATACTAGCAAGATGCAGAGTTCAGTAGAAACTCTGGGGTTTTGTACCTTCATTTCAAACAGAAAGAAAGCTTCCTGGTAATGTTTGGTTGAAATGTTTTGAGTGTACCAATTATAGCATGACAAAAGATAAAATACATAAAATACATACAATTAGGCAATTGATAGCAGTATTATAACTAAAGCATCATGTAACTGATGTAAACTGTCAGTGATTCAAACTAAATATGCATGCGCCTTGCGTTCTTGACCTAATAATGCTTTTTTTCCTGAAATAAAACCAGGAAGGTGGCTCAAAATAAATGGCACTGAACCACCAAGCGTCAAAAGAGCCAAGCTTCCAGCCATATGTGAGCACCTGATAAGTTAGATTTTGTGAAGAGTCACAGTCATCCTTTCTTCTTCCAACTTGTATCTGCTAAGAGGCTTTTAAGTGACTGGTTTGACTGAAGTTAACCCACAAACCAGATACTGTGATTGCTGCTGTGATTATTGGTCCCAGGGAAATCGGTGAACAATTGCTGCTGTATTACTCCTACCTCATTAACAGCTCAGCTATAAGCAGGTCTCAGTCTGAACTGAAGTGCTATCAACAGGTACTGAGATGCATGGATGTCTGATTGAGAATTCATCCCCGAGCAATCAAGCCTGTGCTTTGCTGAGCTGCCTGATGTGTCAAATAATCTCTGGGACTGAAACACACAATTTTTTCTTCAACCCTGAAAGAGATGAGGCAATTTACAAATACGTGTGTTTATAAAAATACTAAAATGAGGCACTTTTTTCCTTCATTCATAGTGTGACCTAAAAATCTGCCATTGGCACAACAGAGGTGAGAGCACAGTAGAGGTGTCAGCAAGCAGCAGGAACGCAGAACTAGTTCTGCTGCTGCTAGGCTTTTCCTGTTCTGGGGTTACTATTTTTACACATCATAAAGCACAGCTCAGCAATAGTTAGAAGCCCCTTAAACAAAACTTACAAATTCTCTGTAGAGAGTTTTTCTATGAGCATTCGATCTTCCAGAGGCCATAACTCAGTTAATTGTCCAAGGCACTATAAAATATCTTTTTTTTCCCCTGGATCACACTACAGTAGCAGCAAATGTGAATTAAAATGAATCATTACTTTAGTACAAATCTTTCTTAAAGCTCCAATTATGAGATAAAAGATTTAGCACTGCTTTAGTTGCATTTTTAGCTGTAGCCAAAACTTAAGGTACTTTTCTACACAACCACAAGGAAAACCAAAAATGATAAAATTCAATTGGTACTCTAGTTTCAGAGCAAGGTTTGGAGGAAAACATATTTCACTCTTAAAAGAAAACAAAGTAAAAACCCCAAAGAACTTAAAAAAAAAGCCTAACCAGGTATTGACATACGAAACCCCAGAGAAGGTTGTGAAAGTTGGCAGTTTTAGTTAACGTTCTTTTTTGCCATCTCCATTGGGATAGATGGTAGTCTTTGGCCAGTTTGAATCTACAATGAACAGGTTTGTGTATACCCTGAGAGACCTGTATCTGTCAGCAAGAAGAAGAATATGAGCTGGAATTAGTGCTTGAGGGACAAGCATTATAAACCAACCACAAGTTTTATGTGATCAGGTAACCAACAGGTTTTTGTGGGGAGGAAAAGAAGCGAAAGAACAAGGCTTGGATGTGATCTTACCCATCTGCAAAGCTGCCAGAAG
The DNA here is from genome assembly GCA_013389865.1 of Piaya cayana. Lineage (NCBI taxonomy): Eukaryota > Metazoa > Chordata > Aves > Cuculiformes > Coccyzidae > Piaya > Piaya cayana. Next base: position 23,174 of record WAAB01013409.1, on the reverse strand, counting down.
AACAATTACTGTTTTTTTTAATATTGAAACAAAGAGTTTATGGAGTGGGATCATGCCAGAGTTCTCCTGTTCTCTGCTTTTAATTGATGATTTGGATGATACAAAAGTGGACAAATGGTGATTGTAATGGAAGCCAAGGGTGGCAATTTAAAATGGTTTTCAACAGTTTGAGGAGTGTTCTCCGGGAATATGATTAAATTGACCTGGGGCAATGGAAAGCTCCTTTACTGAAGCAGAAATAATGTTGTATAGAAGTAGAGCAGAAGGTAAGTGCCTAGGAGACAGGCTGGTGAGCTGAGGTGCAGGGCACTGCCAGGTGGGGTGGAAGCAGGTGCTACAGTACATGAGGCTGGTGCTGCACAGAGCAGAGGAGGAGGCAATGGCCCTGCCTGCAACTATCTGAAAGGAGGTTCTAGCGAGGTGGCTGTTCTTTTTGTCCAAGTAATAGGTGCTAGGACAAGAGGGAATGGCCTCAAGTTGCCCCAGGGGAGGTTCATATTGGACATTAGGAAAAATTTCTTAACTGAGAGGGTTATTGGGCACTGGTAGAGACTGCCAAGGGAGATGGTTGAATCACCATCCCTGGAGCTGTTTAGAAGGCAGGTAGATGTGCTTAGGGATGTGATTTGTAGAGGACACGTATGGTTTGGCTTGTGAGAAACACTTATTCACTGGCAACATACTTTGAAAAGGACAAAGTCTTTGAAGTGAAGGCGATTATTTTTATTTTAGAATTCAGTACTGAATCAGATGCCCTTCTAAAAAAGGCGGCCCATCTTACAAAAACAGTTTGTATATATGCTACTTGTAGACAAAGAATCGTGTAAGTCATCAAAGAATGTTCATTTTTTGTTAGGTTTTCCAACCGTATCTGGAAACTTCCTTCAGGTTACCTCCTCCCCCAAGAAAGCTACGCCTCACAAGTCAATTAAGCACATCACTAAATTCTTGCACCTCTTAAGAGAGTGTTTATTCTTTCAGGTTATTTATCCACATCTGGAGATTGCCTGCACATTATGTCTTGATACAAGACAGATTTATGTGAAAGGATAATTAAACATATAAACCAGCTCCAGTGCAACTTATCAATTCTCACAACTGAAAGGGTTACCAGGCACTGGCAGAGGCTGCCCACAGAGGTGGCTGAACTACCATCCCTGGAGATGTTGAGCAGATGAAGCGCCTAGGGATACGGTTTAGTAATGGACAGGTATGGTTGGCTGGGCTTGATGACCTGTGTGAGAATTGGTAAGTTTTGCTGCAGCTGGTTTGCATGTTTCATTATCTTGTCATATAAATCTCTCTAGTATTGAGAGATAAAATGCAGACAATCCCCAGACGTGATGTTTAGTTGTCTAGCAAGACGTAGTTGTCTTAGGTCAAATGATAACCTGAAGAGTCTCCGGACATGGTCAAATATTCAAAAAATATAACCATAGAATCATAGAATCACCAGGTTGGAAAAGACACACCAAATCATCAAGTCCAACCATTCCTATCAAACACTAAACCATGCCCCTCAGCACCTCATCCACCCCACTTCCCTGGGCAGCCTGTTCCAGTGCCCAATGACCCAGTCTGTGAAAAACTTTCTCCTGATTCAGGAGGTTCAGTCTGAACCTCCCCTGGCGGAGCCCAGCTCCCTCAGCTGCTCCTCATAAAGCCCCTCATAATGAGCAATCTTGGAGAGGTTTAAATGGTTCTTCGCCTAAAACTAGTATATATACCCACTACTTTTGTAAGACACTATGCCATTTTTAGAAGGGCATGCAAATCAGCGCTGAATTGTAAAGTAAAAATATTATCTTTGCTTCGAAGACTTTGTCCTTTTCAATATTTAACTAGTGAATGAGTGCTTCTCACAGCCTCAAATGCCTTTTGCAACCCAGTGATTTGCTGAGTCACATAACCCACCGCACACCTATTGCCACCCCCAGAACTGCTCCCGCAGCCCCTGCGATCGCTCCCCCAGCAGTGAGCACCGCGGCTCCCGGCATGCCGCGCGGCGGCGGAAGCGGCGGCTCCACTGGCGTCACTTCCGCCAGAGCGGCTCGTGGGGTGGTGAGGAGCCGCGCTGCTCGGTCTCAGCCTGAGGCGGCGTCTGGCGGCACCGGCACCATGGTGGGTCGGCGGGGCTTGTCGCCGCGGGGGAGGGTGGCCCCGGCAGGGCTGGGTGCGAGGGCCGCTCTTCCCCCTCCGCGTTTTGTGTGGCGGTGTCGCTCGCGTGCGTGGGGGCGGGGCGGGCCTGGAAGGTTCCAGAGCGGGAGCGCCGGGCCCGGGCCCGCGGTGGGCGCTCGGTTCCCCGCCCAGCGGGAGAGGCCGCCTCGGCCCGCCCGCGCCTTCGCGGCTGCCGGGATGGGGGGAGTGAGGCTGTTGCTTCCCTCCTGTCGTCTCCCACGAGACATGGAAAGGCAGCGCCGAGGCCCCGAGAGGGAGCGGCCGCTCGGCGTGGCCCGGCGGGAGCTGCCGTCGCCCTGGGTGGGATCTGCAGCGGGGCCCCTCACACTTGTGTCAAAGCGGTGGTGTAAGGGGCGCAGAACGCTTGGCGAAAATGGTCGTGCAGCAGAGCGAAAAGTCGGGGAACTCTCTTCAGAGGGCTGATATGTCTGTTCTTTTGAGATTTGAGCCTAACTCAGTTAAGGGTATGAATCGTTTGCAAGCATTAGTCTTTAAAGGTGTATATTTTGCTGTAGGAAAGCTGAGGGGCTATTTATCAGGGATATGATCAGTTTTAAGCTTAAAAAGGGCAAGTTTAGATTAGATATGAGGTAAGATATTAGGAAAAATAATTTCCTAGCAAGGATGGTGAGATACTGGAACAGGTTGCCCAGGGAAGTTGTGGCTGCCCCTTCCCTGGAGGTGTCCAAGACCAGGTTGGATGATGCCTTGGGCAACCTCATCTAGTGGGTGTTGGAATTGGATGATGTTTAAAGTAAGTTTGAACCCAAACTGTTCTCTGATCGTGTGATTTCTGCTATAATTAATTCACATGGAGATGTAAAAAAAGATTTAAGATAAATATCAAAATATTAATGCCTCAGCATGCTCAGTAACTCAGTTTGGTTTAGACTCTGCTGGTTGTTGCTGTCTTTGGGTTGTCTGGGTGTGATGGTTACATATGCAGACCGGCAATACAAACGTTGCCATAAAGCGAGGTAGAAAGGTACTGGTAAAGCCTTGCAGGCTCATAGATTATATCTGAGAATATGGTATGCAGTCCAGTGGAGTACATTTAGTCTTTTTTTAATCTCCCCTGATGAAGAGATTGCAAGATAGAATTGAGGTGGAATGGCCTTGTATATGCTTTTTGTCAGAACCACGTGGTGTGTAGAAATAAGTATTTTTAATAATAAGATTGTTTAGGTTGTTAGTGTCAGGGATTTGTTTCTAAAATGAGTTGTTCTATTAAAGCTGAGCAAATATGTTGGTGTTGACTCCTTGTAGGCATCCCTTTCCCTTGCTCCTGTGAACATTTTCAAGGCTGGTGCAGATGAAGAAAAGGCTGAAACAGCTCGGTTGGTAAGTTTTGTTTTCTGAGGAACTTGTAATACTCGCAGTAGCTAAACTTTTGTCCTGTCTACTGTTAAATGCATTTTCAGTTTATGGTGATGTGGAACTTCATCTTTGTTTTTTTTTCATGGTGCATGCCTGTGAACGGAAGATAGGAGGAAGGTTGTTTATACTAACAAATAGAGAAACTCTTTGTTGGTGTTCAAAACCAAAATACCTTAGCTGAAGAGATTGATGTTCATTGGAATGTATTTCTTTTGGCAGTTAATGGTTTCAGTGACAATGAAGTGTATTTGGTCTACTTATCAAAATGTAGCAATTAAGAAACTTTGACCTGGACCCTGATGAAAGGAGTGTGGCTGTGGAAGGCCTGGGTTAAGATTGCCTCTTGGAAGTTAGGGGCTAACATCTATTTCTTGTAGTAAAGTAGAACTAAGCCTTCTCCTAAAGGTATATTTGCTTTCATTTCAGTCATCCTTTGTTGGTGCCATTGCTATAGGTGATCTGGTGAAGAGCACTCTGGGGCCTAAAGGCATGGTAAGGCAGCTACAAGTTCTCAATCACCATACCTGTTAATTTAGCTTTAATAGTTACGGTACGTTTCTAAGCGGTATTCTAACTGTTGTGTCTTGCAGGACAAGATTCTTCTAAGTACTGGAAGAGATAGCACGGTAACAGTTACCAATGATGGTGCAACTATCCTGAAAGCTGTTGGAGTTGACAACCCAGCTGCCAAGGTCTTGGTTGGTGAGTTTTTAACAGCTTGTCATTGGAGTACTTGGCATTTCTTCATCTGGAACTTTATTGTTTTCCATCTGTTCTTGGAAAAGCAGTCTTCAAATAGAGTAAGTAAAAAATTCCTTGAGTAAGGAGGTCAAGGTGTTGTAGGGGTTGTGGAACTGTGCAAATTTCCTCAACCCTGCTTTGTCCCATCAGTCAGAAGGAATAAAAGACAGCTAAGTCCCTCTGTGTTTTTCACCAGGAAATTTTGGAACAGAAATCTACTGGGGTACAAAGATTCTCGCTGGTTCTGCCTGATATAAATTTGTGTTTATCGCTTGATCAACATTGTACTTTGGGCAGAGTTTACCTCTGGGATCAACTGACTTAGTGTGCAGAGGCCCAGTTATAGTCCCAAGCAGGATCCTGAACAATTTGGGATCAGGTTTTGTGTTTGTTAGGTCCTTGTTTATCAGTGGTTTATGAGGCATTCTTGTTTTTTATAGTCCGTGATGCTGTGTGTATAGCTTAGAGCTTCCAGCTGTCCCAACTTCTTTTTGATGACTCTCTTTAGGAATGGAGAGAAAGGAGTAGCTTTTGACTGCTACCAGGCTGGAACTGGTGTTAAGGTTGCAAATACAGAGCAGGGACTTGAAGGATGCTGAATTTCTTTTGCATCTCAGGTTTTTCTGTGACTTTAGAGTGACTTCTTCAAGCTACTGAAGAGTAGCAGTCTTTTTTCTTCTCCAAACTAATGTGAGACAAAAATATTTATATGTAAAGCTGATGCTGGAAAGTATGGTATTTTGAATCAACACATTAATGCAGTGGCTTCTTTCTTCAGATATGTCCAAGGTTCAGGATGATGAAGTTGGTGATGGAACTACGTCTGTCACAGTGTTGGCAGCTGAATTACTGAGGGTGACGTATTAGTTTTTCACATATGTTTTTATTCAGCAATGTAGTTCTGTAATATCAATAGAGGACTTGTTATTTGATGCATGAAGAGGGTTCCAGAAAGTATAAGGGGAAAGTATAAGGGTACCTTGCTGTGTTCATGTTGGAATAGACAGGAAAAAATACCCCTTAGATATTGCATCATCTCTTTTTTTGTATTTTAAGCTCTATTCGTTGTTTTATTATTTATGAATACCCACATATTTAATTTGGTACATTATAGAGAATTATTTTCTCTTATTTCATTATGCAAGTGAGACAGAGAAGTATCACTCTGTCACAGGTCGCTTCCAAGATGAAGTAAGAGATGTGAAGGATGAAGTGATCACTGGACAGCAGTGCTACTTAGTTGCAAAGTTCAGTCCTCTAAAATGCTTTTCAGGGCATTAATGAGATAAAACCAAGGCATGTTCAGTTCTGTTCTTGTATGCACAAGACCTGAATTCATATTGTTCCTCTAAGCTTTAAGTACAGATTTTACGCTACCAAACTCTAAATCTGAAATTAGTTTGAAAGAGACTTCAGAAATGAGGAACTCTTGTTCACAGAGCTGTGATAGTAAATCTCATCATCTCACATCTAGTAATTGTGATCAAGAGCATCGGAGCAGTGATAAGTCAGCTTGCCAAGTTCCTCACAAAAAGGGAATTTGGAGATAGTTTTTTTTCCAGCTACACTTTTTAGTTGCTNTTGGAGATAGGTTTTTTTTTTTTTCCAGCTACACTTCTAAGTTGCAGGATACTGATCTCAAACGTGAAGTGTGAGATGGCTGTTTTGAAGTCTGTGACTGGTTGCTGTTAGTACTAGAGTTAGGGTGTTGGTTTTTAATTGAAATTTCTTGACAGTGTTTCAAGGGCAAATAATATTTGCCTAGACTGGAAAAAATAGCTGCCAGTAGAGTGACCTTAATTTCATTGTTTCAGCTCTCTGGCTTTTACTGCCATTCGGAATTTTCTGATTACTTGTAAGTGTCTTTCATAGTTAGTGTAATTGCACCTTGGGGAAAGAACTAATTGTTAATTTCATTTAAATAGGAGGCAGAATTACTTATTGCAAAGAAGATTCATCCTCAGACCATCATTGCAGGCTGGAGAGCGGCCACAAAAGCTGCGAGAGAAGCACTTCTGAATGCAGCTGTGGATCATGGGTTAGTAAAGTTTGTTTGCAGTAACTTTTTATAAACTGGTCAAGATTAAAACATCAGTGAGAATTATATGCCGTTGGGTAATTCCTCAATCTCTTTAAGTACTGTAAAGGCTAAATTTATTAATTTTAACAGTTAAGAAAAGAAAGGCCTGCTTTTACTTTAGATGAACTACACATGCTTTGTGAAATTTTTTAAAATTACTTACAATATGCAGAAAGAAAATACAAGCAATAATTTGCTCCCTGGAATATGAATCTGAGCTGTTATTTCATACTCTTTATTTTAAATGTGGCTATTTTTACGCAACACTTACTGGGAGCACAGGCTTTCTAAAGCTGAACGCAAAGGCTCTCCTAATTTCAAAAAGAAGGTTGTGTTGTTGAATGCTGGAGGGATTCTGTTCATCATTCCTCAGAGTGAAACATGATGTACACAGAGGGAGGCTAGAATAAACAGAGAGAGGCTGACAGTGATAAGCTAACAGTAGTTAAGACTTTCAGAATTTTCACTCTTAATTGTACTGACTTTATTTTAGTGATGATGAAGTGAAGTTCCATGAAGACTTGATGAACATTGCAGGAACGACTCTTTCATCAAAATTACTTACTCATCATAAAGATCACTTTGTCAAGCTAGCTGTAGAAGCTGTTCTTAGGTTGAAAGGTTCTGGAAATTTGGAGGCTATCCATGTCATTAAGAAACTTGGTGGAAGTTTGGCTGATTCCTACTTAGATGAAGGTAAGTCTTTGTATCTTGACTGTAAGTACACTTGAGAAACGAAACTGTTAAAAGTTACAACGTCTCTGTACAAGTTTGCTTTAGAGGACATTGCTATGTGGTTATTAAATTTATTATTAAATAGGAGAGGGGGTTTGTAATAATGCAGATGAATTGTTCTCCTTTTTTAATATGAAGTCTTACAAGACCTTTCTGTCACTGCAGGCTTTTTGCTTGACAAGAAGATTGGTGTAAATCAGCCAAAAAGAATTGAAAATGCCAAGATTCTTATTGCAAATACTGGTATGGATACAGACAAGATTAAGGTATGTGGCGGGACTACTGTTGTGAAACGATGTTTTTGTAAATGGAATTCCTTTTCAGACTGAACTTTTTGTTTTCTTTGATTTAGATTTTTGGCTCACGTGTCAGAGTGGACTCTACAGCAAAGGTAGCAGAAATAGAGCAAGCAGAAAAAGAAAAAATGAAGGAGAAGGTGGAGCGTATTCTTAAGCATGGAATAAACTGTTTTATTAACAGGTATGCATTTTCTTGGAAAAGGGGTAGAGTTTATAATGCAGTTAGGAAGTACCATATTGTAACATTGAGCATGAAGAACATTGTTCATGTCTGTATCTGTAAAGTCAGATTGTACTACCTAGCGCTTAATTTATTCGCTTCGCAGAGGTCCGTGTTTCTTCTTGTGCTTCCCCTTGTGCAGCGTCCCTCTCTGCTTTCAGTTCAGTTTATGCAATGACACTATGCTTTTATACTAACAGATTTATTTAGTTATGAACACCAGTAGCATTGTCCATATCCATATGGAGGGAAATTGGTGCTAGAAAAAAATCTGTGCTGTTGAATTCATTTAGCTCCAATTGAGCTCCAGTGTTTCTTCCTGCATTAAAATGCTGGTGCTGGAGTACTGCTCCAAATTAAAGGGTGTTAAGAGAGGCTTCTGTGCTCCCTGTCCTGAGTCTTTTATGCGCATATTTGAAAGTATGCAAGATAACCGTTTCTATTTAAGAGATGTCACGATCAGAGTTACTTGTTTTTGTTAACAGTGCTCTTCTCTTAAGCTGTGACAGTGCAAAAAAGTAGTTTTTTTATGATGAAAAATGATTCTGCCTTTGAGTCATTCTCATTTGAGTGAAACTGCCGTATGTACGAGCAGCTTGACACCTGGTGTTCAGTGCATCATGTAGTCTACGAGGCGCAGTTTTGGCCTCACAAGGCCAAACTTTATTTTCTGTGAAGGGCATTGCCCCTTTAGCTGGGGTTGTTTAGGCTGGAGAAGAGGAGGCTGAGGGGAGACCTTGTTGCTCTCTATAACTACCTGAAAGGAGGTTGTAGAGAGGAGGGTAATGGCCTCTTCTCCCAAGTGACGGGACAGGACAAGAGGGAATGACCTCAAGCTTTGCCATGGGAGGTTCAGACTGAACATCAGGAAAAAGTTTTTCACAGAAAGGGTCATTGGGCAGTGGCAGAGACTGCCCAGGGAGGTGGTTGATTCACCTTCCCTGGAGGTGTTTAAGGCATGGGTGGATGAGGTGCTGAGGGGCATGGTTTAGTGTTTGATAGGAACGGTTGGACTCGATGATCAGGTGGGTCTCTTCCAACCTGGTTGTTCTATGATTCTGTGAAGTTAATTAGCTACACCGAAGGATAGGAATTGTAAGGGTTGTTTTCCACAGCAATGAAGATGTACTCTTTGAGAACATAGTGCATCTTATAACTTACCTACAAAATTAAACATCTATAAGAACTATTGACAGACGGATGAATCTTGTATTCCCTCTGTTTGTCATGTTACACACATGGCATTCGTGTGTAGGCAAAATGAATACTCTCCTCAGTGGGTGTTTTACAAATAGTAAGTCTTAGAGTCAGAAGTCCTGCTGGGAAATTGATGGAAGAATCCTTTTAAGTATGCAAAAAAATCCCTCATTGCTGCAGTCCAGTATGCTTGTAGTGCAGGTAGTTGCCCTAAGGGAGCTCAGGTAGCAGTCAGTTACTGTAACCAGGCTAGTGGTATTCCAGTAGGATTGACTCGACTTCCAGATTTAATCCCTGATAAAATTGCTGCCTGCCTACAGGCATTCTGTAGATTCACTTCACATCTAACACTGTGTTAGCCAGTTAAGCACGACTGAGGAGATGCTTGTCAGGCTATATGGATCCAGAGATGGAAGAATCTTCTCTCTGCATACCCAGCAACACCAGTTGTTTATTTTGAAGATAGGTCAGAAACATCATCTTTGACTGAGATGATGTCTCCCAGCTTGCGCTGAATCTTTACAACACTCAATCTCTAATTGGGAAGGGAAAAACAATTTGGCATGGCACTCCTGAATGGTCAGTGACTGTTCAGTTTTGGATGACTACTGTATTCTAGAGAGAACATGTTAATAAGAGAGCACTTTTTTTCTCTGTGGCCTGCTACTTCTGTATATTTCAAGACTAGTAATTTATTGTTCCCATGGAGTTGTATGCTGTTTGGGTTTTGTATTGGTGAAGGAACTAAAGATGCTACTTCACGCATAGTTCTAGTGTACCCTGCTAGAATAGACAGTTAAGTGCCCAGTGGGCACTTAGTTTCAAAGGACTTGGAATTTAAAGCATATGGGTCCCTGTGCATTGATAGCGTGTCTTCAGAAGAGGGATATTTTAAAGAGCTAAAATAGTTAGTAATCTGGGGGGGGGGAGTTAGCTTTGTGTGTTTTCCTGTCAACTGCATTAGCTACTGCATGGTGTAATGTTCTTTGTGTGGCAGGTGACTCACATACTGGCTGCTTTTGTAGCTTTCCGAAATCTGACTGTATCCATACTGCTGAGAATCAGGTGTCCTTTGTTGCTGTGGTTTTAAGAAGGTTTGTTCTTTGTGTAATGAAGATGTGCATGTGGTTTAATTGCAGGCAGTTGATCTACAACTACCCTGAACAGCTCTTCGGAGCCGCTGGTGTCATGGCTATTGAACATGCAGACTTTGCTGGTGTAGAACGTCTGGCTCTTGTTACAGGTATGTAGGCCGCAGAGTTCTATGAAACTTGGAGAGTCACTTCATTTGCTTGATATTTAGTAACTGTTAATGTCTGATCACCAAGTTTGCATTTTTTTGCTATTAATCAGATCTGTCAATGTGAAAAGTACTCCAAATAAGCTTTATTTTACAGTACTTGAATACAAACATATATGGAGAATACTATGAAACTGACCACAATTAACTTTGAAATTACTTTGTTGATTTATCAACTTCTGTATAACTCAGTATTTTTTCAGAAGCAGGTAACTCAGTTTTTGTCTTTAATATGTTATACTTCACATGTAAAATGTCTGTTTTGATTTTTGAATCCTCCCTGGATGATGATTTACACATACCCTCTACCAAACGTGAATAAAGGATCATGTTGTTGTTAGTGCCAGTCAGTAATTTTATTTCAGTTTAAAAAAATAGAAATGTTTTCAGTTAAGTGACTGCTTGATAAGCTTTTGCAATGTTTGGCTTTTAGGGAAATGGTAACTCCTAGCACTAGAAAAAGTAAGGTGATCAATGCGCAAGTTGATACTAACTTACTACACATAACTGTTGCTTGAATGTGATAATAGAGAAGTCTAAGGAATCATCCTTTAAGAACGTGGGCCTGAGTCATTGGCATGAAGTGGGCCTCAAATAACCAGAATAGCCTGGATAATTTTAGTAGCAGTCAGTGTATATATATGACTCTAGTAACTAATGGAAATAAAACATCCGGAAAGGATTCTCATTGCTGAAGCTAGAGGTAGCAGACTGGAACATCGTAAAAAGTTAATGGTGAAAGTCATCAGGAGAATGCAGAATGCAGATACTAGCTTGTTGAGCTTGGCAAAACTGAGGTAGGTATTGTGTTCTAACTGTCTGTAGGTAGATAGACCCAGGCAAACGTTTGATTGAGAGGAACATTACTTATGTTCTGGAACAGAACCAGGCAAATTTTGTAGGCAGAGCAACTGCATCGCATCCGACCACACTGGATCAAATAGTGTAGCTGAAAAAAACAGACAAGCTATTTCAGTTTAATAAAGACAAGCTGTTTTATGCCAGGTGAGCACAAATTTACTGCAAATCTTGTCTTCTCTTGTAGCTACAACTACAACAATGCTGCAAGCTAGTGTAGAATAATTGAGCATATGTTGGTAGTTACTTGTAAATGGTTTTCTAATGGGAAGAATAAAGTACGAGAACAATATTCCCTTCAGAGACATTTTGATCTTGGTCACATCTGTTTTGTTTATGATATGGGAGTTTACAAGTAGTGGACAATATTGCTGCCATGAGACTCCTGCATGATTCTGGAGATTGGTGGCCTGTGATTCTCAGCCATCACCAGGCAGGCAAAATGAGTACTGACACAAGCTCAGATTTAAAAATGTAATGAACTTGATGTAGTGTTTTACAAATACTTCATCAGTTAAGAACTGGTGTAACTTTAAAGAGATTGGCGTTTTGATACTGGCAAACGTCAACATTTAGCGTCTTACCCAGATAGAACTCAAAAGCATTACAGCTATTGTAGTTCTTGTGATGCAAACAAAAATGTTGGTGTTTAAGGACTTGCCACCATTAGTAGAAAGTTTCTGATGCCGAGTGCCAATTTTTTAAAAAATGTCTTATAAGTATTGTTAATTTCAATTTATTTTAGGGCAATTATAAAGGTGATTTCTTTTTGTTTGTTTTGTTTATTTTTTCCTTCCCCCTTGCTTAGACCTTGCCTGAATGGATTCTTTCCTTGTGGGCTCTTTGACTTTTTTATGGTCTTACGTTTTTCAGGTGGCGAAATTGCATCAACCTTTGATCACCCTGAGCTTGTAAAACTAGGAAGCTGCAAGCTTATTGAAGAAGTCATGATAGGAGAAGATAAACTTATTCGTTTCTCTGGAGTGGCAATGGGTAAGTGTTTTAACACTAATGTCATGTCCTAACGTTTGTGGTAACTCTTTGCTAACACTGTGTGGTTATGATGATGACACAGGAGTGTTGTACTGGCTCTTCCATAAAAATCCTGCAAAGGTGTATGTTCATGGTAGAAATTGTTCCTCTAAATAGCATTACACATAAACATTGTAAAGATGGAAACCAAAATTTCTGTTTTGAGAGATTAAATTGACAAGAAATGTAGCAATCTGTCATACTTTGAGAACTTGTTCATGTATATTTCAATGCTGTTAAGTTTCTGAGGGGTTGTTTGGAGACAGCCTTCATTTCCTATTAAATTAAATAAGGTGTTGGGGAACAAATAATGGATAAAAGCAATAGCGTGGTGTGCATCATTTCATTCTACCTGTGACATGTCATCACTCCTTTTTATCCCCAAACTGATTTATGTAAAACTATGTAAAACTTATGTAAGACTGTAGTGATAGCAAAACCGTTAGAAGTGCTTTGCAAAAGCCTCCTTTTGTGTCTTTTGGTTTTTTTAATCTTTTCGTATTTGCACTTTTTAGGTGAAGCTTGTACCATAGTTTTGCGTGGAGCCACACAGCAGATTCTCGATGAAGCAGAGAGATCTTTGCATGATGCTCTCTGTGTTCTTGCTCAGACTGTGAAGGACACTAGAACTGTGTATGGTGGAGGTGAATATTGCGTTCTTTTTCTTTGTATATGATAGGCATTTGTATTACTGTTCAAGTCTAATATAAAACATCTGTATCTTCAATGAATAGGTTGTTCAGAGATGCTGATGGCTAATGCTGTTGCAGAACTTGCCATCAGAACACCTGGCAAAGAGTCTGTTGCAATGGAATCCTTTGCAAAGGCTTTACGAATGGTAAGTTGCTGAATCAGATTGGTGGGTTGTAGACATCAAGTTTCACTAGGTTTGCTAACTTCTAACATCAGATAATTGCTCCTTTCTCAAAGTTTTGGTTTTCTGAAAGCAGAACGAAATTTAGCAACGTATCTTAGACGAACAAAGGGGAAAAAAATTACAGTTTTCTCTTGTAGAAAAAAGTTGGTGTTTTAATAATTCGGATGTTAGAATTCTGAATGTGCATATGCTAGCCCTCTTCGGGTTTGTTCTTGCTCCACTTAACCTGCAATGTTAAAAGTACAGCAGAAATAGTACATAAAAATCTTGACTGATAGAGTTGATAACTAATTTAGAAAAGAACAACCCTTCTATTCTATTGATACTCCAGTGNAAAGGGTCATTAGGCACTGGAATATGCTGCCCAGGGAGGTGGTTGATTCGCCTTCCCTGGAGGTGTTTAAGTTACGGGTGGACGGGGTCCTGAGGGACATGGTTTAGTGTTTGATAGGAATGGTTGGACTCGATGATCCAGTGGGTCTCTTCCAACCCGGTCATTCTGTGATTCTGTGATTCTGTAATTCTGAATGTGCATATGCTAGCCCTCTTCAGGTTTGTTCTTGCTCCACTTAACCTGCAATGTTAAAAGTACAGCAGAAATAGTACATAAAAATCTTGACTGATAGAGTTGATAACTAATTTAGAAAAGAACAACCCTTCTATTCTATTGATACTCCAGTGCTGTTTGAATTGTATTCATGTTCTAGTACTATCTAGAAGTTTCTAGACTTGCATTGGAGATTACATCTCAGTAGGAAATGCATAAGACCCAAAACATTTATAGAGTAGTATTGTGCTAACAGGCTATCAGTTTGAGAAAAATTGTCTTCCTGTAATTTAAATTAGGGAAGACCTTTCTTAGGGAATATAAGACAATAGGAAGAAATTTGTTCCAAGAAAATGAAGGAGTGTGGTAAGACTTGGCGTTACTTCTTCAGTCAGCACATGCAATTGGCACTGCTGTTGCCTAAACAACAAACAGAATGATCTGGTGGTTAAAGCTTATGTTCTTAAAGTGAAACCATTTCTCCAGTTGTTATCTGAAATTATAACACAGACAGATGTTCCTCTGTCCACATAAAATGAGCTAACAGATATCCCGACACGCTTCTGTTCTGTCAGCTACTCTTTTAACTGTCTTAAAATCATTAGAGAGAGAGTTTGCCTTTTTTCCCGTCTTCTGATCACTGTAACAGGTGTCTGCCATGTTTTTGAAATTTCATTTACTTGAAACTGAATAGTAAACTAGTCATATCAAAGTATGTTTCATGTTTATTAGGAGTCAATCCACCATTAATTAAAAACAATCTGTGTTTGTCTCTTAGATCCCAACAATAATAGCTGATAATGCTGGGTATGACAGCGCAGATCTGGTTGCTCAGCTCAGAGCTGCTCACAGTGAAGGGAAGACTACTTATGGGCTTGGTAAGGGGCTTGATAATGCTTCTGTTGCTGGATTGCTTCTTAGCAGAGGAATTGTCATGGATATATTCTGGTGGAGGAATTGAGTATATTGATTTGTTTGCTTTGCATAGAATGTAGGCAGATAATATTACATTTCTTTATCCATTCACAAGGCTTTTCATAAGAGAGTGAAAAACTTTAGTTTTGACAGGGATGGTAAAACCCCTGTCCTTATATTGAGTCTAGATATATTGTTCAGGTTTGAGCTAAAACAGAATCAGTTTGCTAACCTCAGCGAAGTCACCATACTATAAGCTAGTTGTCATTTCCTTGAAAAACAGCCAGATTAAAAACCAACTAACCTGGTTTTGTCTGTTCTTCAAGATATGAATGAAGGTACCATTGGAGACATGGCAGTCTTGGGAGTAACAGAAAGTTTCCAAGTCAAGAGACAAGTTCTGCTGAGTGCAGCTGAAGCAGCAGAAATGATTCTTCGTGTGGATGACATTATCAAAGCAGCACCAAGGTATGGGTTTGATATCTACATGATCAGTCACAGTGACATGTGACAACCTCCTTTTGTAGCTGTGTAGGAGAATAACTGTGCAGAAAAGTCTTGTTCTAAAAATACTTTATTTGAAATGAAGACTGACATCTGACATGCTAATGTTATGTCACACAATTTTTTTTCATGAGTATGAACAGGCCTTTAGAGCCATCAGCATGCTTAGTGTGCCCGAGCAGTGCCTAGTCTTGGGTCACTGGCTCCTCATGTGCCATATATTGTACTGAAACACCTGCAAAAGTGGCTGACCCAAATGGGAAGGGATCATAGGTTTTGGGGGGGGTGTTGTTTTTTTTTTTATCCTTTTGGCAGGAGTTGTAGTTAAATGCCCAGCTGCTTCTGCTGTAAAATCTGAGACTAAAGCAAAACCACATTTGTTAAAATGTTTGGGAAGAAATTCCACTTGTAGGCAGGTTATCCTCTATGTGCTGTGAGATGAAGCTGGCACTAAACAAAAAATATGAGCTAAAATTACCTATAATGGTGGGTGGAGATGCTGGTGGACATTAGTGTGCGGAGGAATTTTCTGATTATTTTTTTCTTTTTTCTCCCCAGAAAACGTGTACCAGACCATCGCCCATGTTAAATTTTCTTCAGTACCTGAGGATATGTGGACCAGGTCTCACCTAGTAATGTTTTTTTTATGATCTACTTTTTTGTGAGGTTACTAAACAGAAGCTTGAGGCGAGCATCTCCATCAATGGCCTGAAATAACCATCTTCTGTTCGTTTTAACTTATTTCAGTGTATATGTGTTGTGGGGAAGACTCGCTTCCAAGCAAAACATGGGTTTTATACAACCCTTCTGTTCCTCTCCAGGTTCCACTTAAAATACACAGAAATAAAGAAAATAAATTCAAGTTTATCCAAGTTATATTTGTCTTTGTGTAGAGCCAAGAAGGGTGGTTTCATTAGAGAAGTTATTCCACATCCTCAGTCCTCAGACACTTTAAGCAGTGGTGACCAGGCAGTTGCACTAAAGATGACACCCTCTCAAGCTTCTGCAGGTTGCTGGTTTGTTTGCCCTGATGCATTTAGTGTGAGCAGTTTATTCCAGTCCTGACTATTTAGGTTTTGAATTGTGATCCTGGCAATAGGCTCGAGTTAAATCACCCTTTTCTAGTGATGCTGGAGTATTAATCATTTTTTTGATGTTGAAGGGAAGAGAAAAAGCTAAAGAGGAATTTGGGTCAATGCCCAGAACTACAACTTAAAGCACCGTACATCTTACAGCGCAAGTTTTATGTACATCACAGTTCTGCTGAGGTGGGTGAGAGGAAGATGCCGGTTGGGAGGGAAAACAACATCCTGGACCAAACGGTCTGTTTTACTGTGAAGTGCTGGACTTGCGCTGATGTTACAGCAGCAAGCAGCTAGTGGGAAGTGTGCCAAGCAGCATCGCATTCCCTTCCCTGTTTTCTCCCCTTTCACACCTGTTGCGGCCTACCTTTGTGTTCTCTTTTATTCCAGTACTTGCTGGAAAGCCAATGTGTTTCTTAATCTTAGTAGTTTCTTTATGCTCAGCTCAGAAGGAATTCCGTGATGCCTGCAGCTGTCTCCACACAGATCTCGATGACTAAGCAGAGCCAAGCGGACACTGCGGGAGCCCCTTGAGATGCCAGCTGGGTGATGTGACCCTTCTGACCCTTACCAGTAAAACACAGCCCCTTGGCAAACACCAGGGGAGGGCTGCCAATGTGGAGCATTAATTGGAAATCCTGAAATCCTGAAAGTGTCTGTGCAAACAGTTTCCTCCCTTAGGTTTCCTGAAATGAAGAGAATCTCCTTACATAACCCTCCTCCAAACTCTCAAAACAGACTCTTCACAAGATGCAGGGAGTGGTGTGTTAAATCCAAACCACTGACAAGCAGGTGAAAGCACCTTCTTCACTACCCCTCGGATAAATATGTACCAAGTCAGTTCCATAGGAAATACGACATTGAACTAGTGTGGGGCTTTTTAAAAACACTCTTGTCCTATTAAATAATTTTGTTTTGTATGAAGAAATAGATCAAGAATTTGGAAAGAGAATTCAGTTAATTCCAAAGAACGATGCTTTAACTCGACGAGATGCTTAAAGGCTTTATTTCCTTTAATAACTGGCGAGCACACTACATGGGTGCCAGCCAGATCCAAATTCAGACCTCATTTAACAAGACAGCGAGTGCTAGCAGAGTCTATATTTCCAGATAATTTTTCAAGCATGTAAATGACATCGAGCAGTCACAAACTGGCACTGAATCAAACCTTTTTTGGGAAGTCAACTGCCGCTTCTGCAGGCACCAACGAGAGGCAGAGGGAAGTGGCTGCCAGGGGCTCCCCATCCTTCTAAAAAAAGCTGTCTTTTACCAAACTCGGTGATCTGTGTGATGGAATCAAAAACTGTATTTCTGTGTTGCACAAGCAAAGCAAAGTGTAAACAAAATAATTTGGTTCAATGCATTTCCAAGGGAATCCAAACTCTGAGTCATGAGCTGGAGAAATACCCTGCTGAAGTCAAAGTTCACCTCACCTCCAAATTCTGTGCAAGCCCTAACAGTAGGCTCTCAGCCCTGGATTTCATTCGTGCATGTTTTATCTTTGCAGCTCTTGTTTTCCCATTTTAGTCAGGCATTGATTTTCTTTGCTAGCACATGAAAGCTCTGCACATACGGCTTGCCCTTACAGGCAGCAAAGCCTCTAGCTTTCCTCACCATCATTTAATATTCTGCTTGGCAATAACAAAGCAAGAGTTGTTGCTAATTATCCAGGAAGAAAGTGGCAGTGATAAGAGAACTCACTGGTATGTACATGCTGTTTCCTTGATAGCGCAGCCAGGGCTCTGCTGCTGCTTCCCACGTGGCAGACGGAAACCTTCAAGCTGCTGCTGCTGCATTTCACATCAGTCATTTGAGATGGAATGTGGTTACATGAGACCTGTGACTCCCTGCAGTAATCGTGACCTTGAGCAGTGACTTCCAGCTGAGCTCAGAGACCTCAGCAAGGTGGAGAGAAGAGCAAGCCCATGGCTTCTGATTGGTGAAGAGCAGTGAGTCTGTGGTTTGTACAATCTACCCATGGAAAGCATCTAAAATATGTCTTCATCTCTGCTGCAACCTCTAAGTAGTCCCTGCATTGCAGGAAGAGTAAAGGGAGGAAGTCTTTTCTCTAGAGAGGGTGCTGGGTGCTGTGTGAAAGGGAATGTCTGTACAAGAGAGTTTTGCTCTCACCTAGGTCTAAGCCAGTGCACCTACTCCTGAAGACCAGCCAGGTGGCGTGGTGCTCCCTGGACATCGGCAAACAAATGAGAAGTAGAGGTTGAGCGGCGCTGTGGGTGCGCTTGTGCCTTTGCTGGCACCGGCAAATGAGCATCAGCAGGGCTCGGCTTCTGGCTCAGGCTTGATGACAGGAGGTGATGATGGTCTTTCATCCAGTCTGATTTCTATCACTGCCCCAGACCGCTTGCGGGGTTCGGGGCTCTCCTCTGACCATCTTCCCACCCTGCGCACCCCTCTGGCCACTTTGGGTGCGTTCCTACAGGGATTGTGGTCGTAGATCACCAGCTTCAGGCCAGGGAGGTGAGCCAGACTGGGGAAGAACCGAATGGAGTTGCGATCCACGTCAATCACCTCCAGAAAAGGCATATCCAGGAGCACAGTGGGGAACTCAGACAGTAGGTTGCCCGACAGCCAGATGGTGCGCAGCTCCTGCAGTCGCCGCAGCTGGGTGGGGAGTGTGCGCAGGGCATTGGAGCCGGCATGCAGGGTCTTGAGCAGGCGTAGCTCGCACACCACCTCGGGCAGGCACTGCAGGCAGTTGGACTCGATCCAGAGGGTCTTGAGGTTCTGCAGGAGCCGGAGCTCGAGTGGCAGGCTGCAGAGTTTGTTGTTGCCCAGGTAGAGGATGCACAGCTGCTTCAGTGTGCACACAACCAGGGGCAGCGCTTTGAAGTTGTTGAAATCCAGTGCCAGGATCTGCAGGTTTTGCAGCTGCTCCAGCTCAGGGGGCAGATGGTTCAGATTGTTGTCGCTCAGGTACAGCTTGACCAGTTCCCTAAAAGAGCAAATGTGCAGAGGCAGCCGCCTCAGCTGCCTGCTGCTCAGATCCACCATCTTATCCACTGGCATCTCTTCTAGGTCTTCCAGGAGGTACTTCTGGCACTCGTCAGAGGGCACAAAAGCAACAATGGCTTTCAGGCTGTTGCCCATCCCAGAACTTTGCTTGGAGACTGGAAGGCACTGGGGGCCGCCTTGGTCTCCTCCTGCTGTGCACTGGCCTGCCTGTAACTCTGTCTTCCCAATATAAAGCTCTGTTTACATGGCACCAGCCATTAATCTCAAGGGCTTTGAAATGTTTCTGATAACCAAATGAGTGTTTGGTGATGGGAATTATGGACAGGACAACCCAGAGCACAGCTCTCCCTCTCCTGCCCACGGTCCCGCTCACCCCTCATCCTGCAAAACTGGTCCCTCCTGCCTCTTTCTGCACTAGATATTCTCCAGTTTTGCCTTAAACTGTTGCCCTTAAAGCCCAGCCCCTCACCTCCTGCTCTGGCCGTGCTGGCTCTGCAATGGTGCTGGCTGCGGGGACTGGCAAACACCAGAGAAGACCAGACTTTTAAAACCAGATGTTTAGTTTCCATGAAACTTTCATTGGAAATGATGGATGTAATCAAATTGTTGTTTAAAATAGCAGTCAAGACTTGACTGACTTTCCAGATGAGTGACACTTTTAGGGGTTTACTTTGCAAGGTGCTAAATACATCATTTCAGAGTGTAACTTGCCACCCAGTGCTTATCTTAAACCTTTAACACAAATGCTTGGCAAACTGCTATCTTGAGCTGTTCTACTCTTTGTGTTCCTAATTTAAAGGTGTTTACTCTAGCCTCTGGCACTCTTGACTGCGTAGGGCCTTTTTCATTACACTATGTTTTGCTTCTTGTCTGAATCCGAGTTTAATACTCTCACTATCACAACCTGCCAAGGCTGCTCTCCAGCTGCCTTCCAATTGTGCTGGCTGCAGTTCCTGTGTCCATACAAAAACTTGGCAAGAAAATACCATGGACTTAATTCCATTAAGATTCTTACTTCTTATAAGTGAGATAAATACGATGTTAAAAATTATGACTATTTAGATGTCACAGTGTAAACCGTTCCCTCCTTCTCTCAGCCATACCTGTCCTGTTCATGTCAGTAGCACCTCTGATTTCTAGGAGGAGCCTTCCCGTGTTTAGGCATCTCTGCATGCTTAGACTTCTTGAGCTGCCACTGTTTTAAGCTCTCTTGGGTGTTGTCCTACCTGTGTGTTGGCCATGGCTCTACCAAGATATTTGGGTGTGAAAACTGGCAGAGCATTTTAAGGTGAAAGATCCTTTCTGACATCTGGCTCTCTACTTTGATGTCTTACAGCTCATTCCTGTCATATTCCACACTTATCATAGTTTAGGAAGGTTACTTTCTTCAAACAATCTACAGTCCATTTCTGGATGTTAGGGGCTACACAATTAAAGTAGGTGACTGCTAGGAGCCAGTATGCTTAGAAAAACAAAAGGCAGAGTAAACAGAAGGTTAAGAAAAAGGCAATATCAAATATTTAAGGTGGCCTCTGGATCTCCAGTCAAATCTGGTGATAGAGAACTCTCTTCTGTCACTTTCAAAAGTAAAGCAGTCCTTGGCTATCAATTGAGTATAGGCTATAGGATGTTTGCTGGTCTTTTCCCTGCAAGATGAGTGGCTGTGTCATGAAGTAGTGATGCTATGGAATGCATGGAGGGTTTCCTGGGAGAAGAGGATGACAGAGAGGACATCTGGGCACCAGTGTTGCAGCAGGATGGACAGTGGTGAATGCTGCGACTGCTATAACATAGGTTTTGGATAGAGAGGCTGGGTAGAGCGTCAAGCCTGGAGAACAAAGATAGATCACAATCATTCATGGCTGTGTTGTGGAAGAGAGGCACTGAAAATACTCTCTCTCATGACAGGAGGTGGGACGTGCTGGGTGTAGCATCCAGGCAGTGAGAACTGCTTTGCATCTTGGATGCAACCACTTCTTTCTGCTTTAACACTACGTGCTCTGCCAGGAGACCACTGTGGGGAATATGTTGTTCCTGGGTTTCACAGGGCATCCTTTTACCCTGGAATGTGATCTGACTTTTAAGAAACTATTCCTACGGCCCTCAGCAGGTTTTTGTATTTGTTTCCATTTCTAAGCAGCTGTGGCATCTTCTAAAGGCAAGGCTCCCCACCTTGTTAAAGTGCTGCAGGCTACAGGAGTGGAAAACCAAATGCATTTGGCATAAGTAATAATGAATTTATATCCATGGCAAAGATATATCCCTTAGACAAATCTCTTCAGATATCCAGCTGATCAGAACAACATTACAGCCTGCATAAGAGTATATTAATAAAAAAGTTAAGGCATATTTTCCTTAATAATCCATGTGGAGAGAAATTACTTATATTGATAGACACAGATAGGTATATGTCATAGAATCATAGAATCACCAGGTTGGAAGAGGCCCACTGGATCGTTAAGACTAACCATTCCTATCACACACTAAACCATGCCCCCAGCACCTCATCCACCCGTGCCTTAAACACCTCCAGGGAAGGTGAATCAACCACCTCCCTGGGCAGCCTGTTCCAGTGCCCAATAACCCTTTCTGTGAAAAANTCGAGGTGCGGTCTCACCAGTGCCGAGTACAGAGGGAGAATAACCTCCCTGGACCTGCTGGTCACACCGTTTCTGATCCAAGCCAGGATGTCATTGGCCTTCTTGGCCACCTGGGCACACTGCTGGCTCATGTTCAGTCATTGTCAACCAACACCCCCAGGTCCTTCTCCTCCAGGCAGCTTTCCAGCCAGACTTCTCCTAGTTTGTAGCACTGCATGTTTTACTAATGGTATTATTTCTACTTAATGACACTTTTAAGCTGCAGACAACTGTTTTGCAGAGATCCTCTGCATTGTAGTTTAATCATTATTCCAGCTTATCAAAAAAAGTCATGATGACCTTTTGTTGCTGTGTTTTGTATCTCTGTTGGCTAAATGAATGTATGCTTGGAACACACTGTGAGATCAGAGTATCTGGGAAAAAGTATCCTCTGTGTGGTGGAATAAAGGGCTGCATTTGCAATAAAATGGACAATCTTGATCCTTCTGAGAATCAATGACTTGGTGGAGGCTCTAAGGCAGAGGCAGTCCCCTCAGTAGACTCAGGGTGCTGTTTTGAAGGCCACTTATGTCTTCAGTTATCCAGATGCCCTCCAACATGAGCATTCATGACTTCCCAGAAGCACTTATGGCATTTGAGGAGAAGTTCAAGAGATAAAGGTGCTCAGCACAGACAATGTCTTGCTCTTGTCAAAGCAACACTGCCCTACCAGAGGGCACGACACCTGCTCTGCTGCATGTCAGCTGGCACGTGCAGGCTCCTTGAGAAATGCCTTTGCTTTCTGGAAATTCGCAAGTGACCACAGCTCTTGCCAACCATCCTCATTTTCAGCACTCAGCTCCTGCAGCTCAGTGGGTGGAATGGCTGCGGGAGAGAAAGTGTGGTTGCTTGCTGAGAACTTGTGTAAAACCTGTGAGTTCAGAAGAAACAGGGAGCACTGTTCAGGCTGGAGAATTGAAAAAGAAAAATCACAATAAAATGGAAATCTGTATAAAAGCTGTGTTATTGTTCCTGCATTTTTTTTTAAATTTAAAAAAAACCCCCAAACATTAGAACAGAGATACTGGTGCTTTTCTAGATCCAAAGTGCTGCACCCAGCTGTGTGGTGACACCAGGCTCAGCCTTTTCAGAGGGCAAGATGTGCAGCCCTCACAATTTTGGAGTTAAGTCTGAAATTGCAAACCATGTATTTCAAAATCCAGGTGACAAACGAAGAGAGAGCTAAACCTGTTGATTTCAAGCCTCTCCTGCCCCTCTTCCATCACCCTGCCATAACAAGGAAGGAGGGTTAAGGGAATAGTTTTAAAGAATGTCTTTAGTATGTGTTCATAGTGATTTGCTTCACATATATTTAAAGTCTGTGACAGGTGTTTAGACCCTTTCTTTGCCCACAAATGCTGTGTGATTGGTTGCTTTTGCTATTTTTCTTGACTGGAGAATTGCCACTAGAGCAGATGATGAGTACAAACTTCTCTATGTTCTTGACATTCATTCTTTCCTGCACACTGTCACATATCTGCTCTCTTTTGGAGAGGTTACTTAGTTCCATTTCACCTTCAGTAGTGAGCAGTCTATTTTAAATAAGCAATGTATTGCAGGGGAATAATCATTACCGCTCTTTTCCCAGCACCGTAGGGTAGTCTTTTGAACAAAAAATGG
>WAAB01013408.1:78327-90744 GCA_013389865.1 Piaya cayana | reverse complement strand
CAAAAGAGAAATGCAATATATATATTTTTTTTATTTAATTTCTACTCCCTGCCCTTCCCTCCTCCTTTCAGGAGGAAAGTAACTGGAAGGTTACCAGGAAGTAACTGGAGACATCTAGTCAAATAAAAGCCATGGAACTTTTCCCTCCTAGTTTTTCATGATACTCTCATAACTTAAGGATTCTTCACAAACCTAAAAGTGTTCAAGTGTCTCTCACAAGGAATTCATCATCTCTGGAATACAGATAGCCACAGTGAAGAGTTGCAGATAGACTACACACATAGAATTATGTAAAAGTGGTTATCTTTAAAAAAACAGAACATTTTTTTAAAATTTGTAGAGCAAAACTAAGCATGTCTTATTCCCTACAGGATTTTCTTGCAACCTGTTCTTCCATTATTTGTACTAGGAGATACTACAAATGGTATTTATTATAATATACAGTCCATTGTCATCTTCTGGTCCAGCAGAAGAACCTGTCTCTTCGATGGATGCAAAACTGTTCATCTGAGCAGATCATCCTCAAAAGCACAAATATAGTCTAGAAACTCATAGAGTTTATGGTTTTAATTTATAAAATTAAACCTGCCCCAGACAGGTAATACTGGTATGTAAGTTTGCCATCCCTGGGTTCTGTCAGAAATGGGGTACTGAGGTGCTCAGAGCCGTCTCAGTCTGCAGCGCTGGGATCCTTCTGGCACTTCAGACCCAAGACGCGATGTGATGCGTGCTAGAACATGGGCGTACTCCTCACTTAATTCTGCAGAGCCCGGGACATGGTAAGCTGCCAGAAATTCCTTCATCTTTCCTGTTGACAAAAGGAACAATAACTAGTCATCACTGGTTGCCGGAGTGTAATTCCAATTTTTAAAAAGCCCTATAAATGAGATTATATTTTTTTACCAGGTAATAGCAAATGTTTCACGAATAACAGATTTTGGATGAAGTTTACAGTCTCTGTTAGCCACAGGATGCTTATAGGGCAGAAAGATGTCTTATACTACATGGTTCCTAAAATATTTTCCAGGATTAAATATACCATTATTTTTAAAATGCTATTAATTTCCCCTTTCAGTGTCCAGTAACTCAGTACTTTAAAATCTTCATTAAAATACTATCTTTAAAGGAATTATGTAGCAGATTTTTTAGCTAAAAGTGCTGTATTGTCCCTTACACAGCTTGTACACAACATACAGTGTAAAGAGTTTAGACGATTAATAAACAATAAATAAGTAAGCATCCAACTGATTAATATTGGCTTACATAGTTTGGTGTAGAACTCTCTCTAACATATATTGGTTATGTCTGTTATGTATTGATAACAACTATAAATCCTTTATAAATGACTAACTGAATGGACTTCACAGAACCAAAGGTCAAAAAAGACCACTAGGATTATCTACTCAATGATTTCCTGCCAATTATAATTTTTCTAGATAGTCCTCTGTGACATCTAGCCACTTTTGTTCGTAGGAAAACGAACTTTTAGTATAGCAGACCAAGAAAAGGAAAGACCAAGAATAAGCCTCCAATATATATTTGCCACAAAATAAGCAGAAGGAGAGACAGGTAACTCTGGAGGGTAATTCACTCACTCCCTAGGTAATCTCCAAAAGGCGTCCATCTTTTTTCACGGACTAAAGTAGACTAAAGACCAAACTTTCTTATGGCGAGAACTGAGTGCTTTGTATGCTACCACAGGTATCTGACCATGTTGACCTATTTATTTCACAAAGAGCATTCACATAGCCAGATTCTTGTAATTTTCAATCAATACTGACATGGGCAAAATTAGAAAAAGTATCATCACTTCAATCTAATGTAAAGGCAAAATCATGCAATAAATTCCAGAATTAGTATTTTTAATTTATATACCCTGAAATTTTCTGGAGATACCCAAAGCACTTTTTTGTCACGCTTATCATGTTCACGTAGATAGAAATCACAAAAAGAATAGGGCTAGCAGGTAGTTTAGAGATCACTTTGCCTATCCCCGATCTACGCTATGTCTTCTGATGTTTGCCTGACCTATTTATAAGCATCTGCGAGGCTGAAGTTTCCATGAATGCCCCCTGAACAACTTATTCCAGGGCTCCACTTTTCCTCACCACTTACTTTTTTTTTCCTGATTCCTACACTAAATCACCCTTGTTGAAATCTAAGCCTATTATTACTTTCCTGTACTGACAGCACACATGGCAGCTGAATCCCTTCCTCTTTAAAGTCTCTCATTGCTATACGAAGGTTACTGTCACGTCTTCCTTTCCTCCTGTCATCTCTAGACTAAACAACCCTTCAACCATTCCCTGAAGGCCCATGTGGTTTATATCTTTGAGTCCAGTTTGCGCTCTTGTTGGATCCTACCTGACTTGCAGATCCCACAAATGGGTAAAGCTCTTCCACTGAGGCCTTTTAAGTGCTGAGTAGAGCAAAATAATTGTATTTTATGCTTTATTACTCCCTCTCCTATAGCCCACAATAGCGCTGGCCTTGTTTGCAGTAGCAAAACATTAATGGTATTGTGTTTAGGTTGGGATCATTACGATACAGCATCTTTTCTGCAGAACTACTGTTTGGCTAGTCATTTCCTATCTGTATTTACATGCAGCTTATTATGTCAAGCTATATGTACAGTTCTGCATTTGTTCTAATTTAACTGCTGGAAAGTTGATATTTTCTAGGCTACTTTGCTACTTTATTAAGGTCACTTTCAATTGCCTCGCTTCTGCCACAAGAAGAACACTTCTTTTGCTCTCTGAATTTATTAAGCATACTTTCTAACCTTTTATCCAAGTTGTCAATGAGAATACCGAATAGTACCAGAACAAGGAAAAACACTTGCAGAACTGCACTTAATGATGTATCATTGAAAACTACTCCCTTTGTATGGTTTCCAAATAATTTACACATTCACATAATAATCTATCCTAGCCCAGTTTCCCCAGCACACGAGAGTAATAACTGAAATATTTTGCCATGCATTCTTGTTTAAACAAAGCAGATAATACTAGCAAATAATTTTTGAAATCAAGTATTGTATACATTTTGAAAATGAAAGCATTATGGATAAAAGATTACAAGTGAGAATACAGTCTTGCTGACAACTGATTTTACATCCATATAGCTACTTTAGTGGAGTATGTGCTCTACTCGAATATTGTTCAATTTAGGCTTAATGGAAGTCTTCCACAGCCATTTAAAATTGAGCTTTGTTCATTAGAAACTTCCACTGAGAAAGCAACAAAGACATATCACTACAATATTTCCTTTGGAAATAAATCAGTTGCTAAGCTTTCCAAATTCGAAGCTGCAAGAATTACTGTTTGCTATTTCTCATGCATACGTTCTTGATCAGAAGCATACTGAATGAGGACTGTCAACACTAACAGGAGTGATCATACTGATATTTTCAAAGAAAGGATTACTCTTTACATTAAACTTTATAGAGATACAAGCCAGTTCCACAAATACAGGAGGCACAAAGCACTCTTTTACCTAATTTGGGTTATTTGGAAGACCTTTTCTGCTTGTTACTCTATGATATATTCTGTTTATGCTATCTGAGCTACTTAGAAAAGTGAAATAACTTGCTTCCTGAGTCAGAGACAGAGTCCCCAATTCCTTCTCAGTGACTTACAACATTGCATTGTCAGTTCTGGACTAGAAGAGCTGGAGGTCAGCAGAAGCTGAAATACAGTCTAGCCAGTAAATACAACACAAAGCCCACCTTCAACTAAGAAGAAATTTGATTTGATTTGATATGATATGATATTTAGGGATATATCCCATTTAATTTCCAATGAAAGGAGAGAGAGAGATTGACTTTCCTATGGAAAAAAGACATGGTTACAGAAAGACAGCAGTATGAAGAGGACACATAGATACTTCTTTCTCCAGTGGAAAACAAGGTAATTGGAGAAAGAAAGACAAGTGAGCCAGTCTGGTGCAGGACCATTCATGATGTATACCTTATTGTCTGACTGCTGAGGCAGAGAAGGATTCCCATTAAAAAATTTGATTTCTTGTAGGAAGCCAAAATTCCTGAAGCTGAGATAAACGAGATCTGTGCCTCTCTGCAAACAGCTCAAAGAATTATAAATTAGAAAGATTTAAGAGACTAAACCAAGAATTGTAGACAACCAGATACCAAAAATTACCTTTGTCTTTTTTGTCAGTCAGGGCTAGGATTTTCGACCTTTCCTGGGATCAAGAATTTTGCTAACAATGAAATGGAAAGACAAAGAAGCTGCACAGTCAGAAACAGAGCTGAGAGAAAACTCAGGCAGCAATTCACTCAGGAGTAGAAGAGGTGATACCCTATTGCAGTGCAAAGGGTCATGACAACTTCTCTCTTAGAAGATCAACATCATTTTCTTTGTGATCCAGAAATGAAACTGTCTCAGCTTGTCTGCTTTTCAGACAAGGAAAGGTGAACTGCTAAGGAGAGAACCCTGCCTTCTGTGCACTGGCATCAGGACACTGTCATCTGCTGGCAAAGAAAGAGGGACTGTCCCCTCTTTGTGTCAATACACACATCTTGCCTGTGATACAGGAATGGGCTGTGAGTGCTTTGAAGAACCCTGTGCTCTAACATGTGGATAGGATACTGCTTTGTTCCTCCAAGACCACTGAAACCTGCATATGAGGCCACCTGAGTGACTTTCCCAACCCAGAAACACCAATCTGATGACAGCCCCTGGGGAAAAGGGAAGAAGAGGAGAAGCATTTGCCTGTTGGCACCAGGGTGGGTCCTGCTGTCACAGTGGCCCACGTCTCATGGGCCCAAGGGCAGGCCAGGTTGAGCCAAAGCCTATGATACATGAGACAAAGCTGGGTACATGACATCAGAGGTGCACCCCATCCACAAGCAAAGATACAAAGTGGATGGGTTGATATTACTGTGACATAGAACCATCTCGGCTGGAAATAAAAACAGTTCCTCTGCAGTAATTCTACGATGGTCAAAACCCCTTGTATAATACTGATGTATGTGCTTTTTTTCTGAGTGACTGATGCATTTCCTCAGTGGCTGAAGAGGCACAGAGATGCAGTTCCAATGCATGCAAAATCTCTTTTTACATCTCAACGTGGAGGGGAAACACTCCAGTCATGTGGAACAGGTCCCAAGGATGGGACCCAGTTATCTGTGCTTAGGTGTCTAGTACATTTTCAGATGCCCTAAAAATTTCCTGCCTCATTAGGATGGGAACCATCAGGACATCTTTAATGGCATTAGACACTGCTGTTTAGGCAAGCAAACAGATGATAAATGTCATGTGCGCAGCCAGAGTTATTTAGAGCCAGCCAATGATGGAAGAAGAATTTGATCCACACTCGCCTAAGTGTCTAACACAAGTGGCAGGAGCAGCTGTGAGAGCCTCCACTGTTCAGCATGCACTCTGCACTACAGAGACAAAACAGTCACCTGTGCAGTGTCAAGTTTTTGAAGGGTAAAGTTAAGTGAGATGAGTCCTATGCATTTTTTTCAAAAGCTGAGATAACAGTCTGTATATAAAACAGTATAACGTGGATTGACAGAGGGAAAATTAGTAACACTGAGTGTAATTGAGACTGAAATTACCAAATAGAGATTCACAGCAAATGTGAAACTCTTCTGGATGTTAGCAAGCAGCATAAAGCCTACATAATTTAACTGACTTTAAATTTCAGTGAAAGTTTATGGGTAGAGAGCAGACAACTGGTACTGAAATACCTCGATCTCTTTGTTCCCTGAAGTCAAATGTCTTAGCCTGTACAAACAGGAAATGTTGATGATTGTATATACTTGAATTAAACTATGAAGCCCCTGGCCCTGATGTTAGAGAAGACTATATCAAGGTAATAATGATTTCTGGAATATTGTGTGATGTTATACAGTTTGGTGTCATAGCTAAAGAGGCAGCAGAAAATATGAAAATTATTATGGTGCTTTACATGACTCCATCTAAACGTTTTTTTAGGAAAATGTCAGTAGTGATGTTCAATATCTGAATTGTTCCTTTATTTCTGTACCTGTTTATAAAATTTTTTTCTGGTTAATTGTTTTAAACAAATTAACATGCAAACATTAAGCAGAAGTATTAGAATATATCTAAGAGTCTTGCTATCATAATGATATCAGGGATACAGGAATATAAGGATAATGAGAAGCTACAATGTGTTAAATTCAAATGACACTTAATTGCAATAGATAACAAAATCTCTAAATTTTAAAGAATTTATTTAGAAATATATTTTAAAAGCAACAAGAATCTGCCAGCTTAACAATCATATTGAATAGTTTAAAATAGAAGAAAAACCTAGACAGAAATAGCAGTATATACTATTTTTTAAAACAATTTAAAATAATGAGGAAAAAAATCCTATATAACATGATTTTAAAACCTGTTTAACTTAAAAAGCTTTTCTACATTGAATATGGTGGTTTATGGTATATCAGTTAGAAATGAACAGTCCAGTGGCAAACTGCATTCTGTAGTTAAAACCCTATTGCGGTGTCAGGTGATAATCCAATTGCCAGTCCTCCAAAATACAGGTTAAAACTCAGCAACTTTTTATGGGAGTGGTCAAGTTCTTTGCTGGATGGGGGAATTTCACAGCCTTGAAGCAGTTTTCCTGGTAAGTGACTGAAAATGCATGTACTGCACTGCACAATTCAACAACTGTAGCCACCTCTGACATCTTCACTCTCCTCTTTTCCTTTCTACATCTGCTATTTTTTTCACTTGATACATATCTTCCTTCAGCAAGAATTATGTAATCCAAACTACATCCTTATTGCAGCTGTGCAAATTCTGGCCAAACTCAGTCCTTTGCTTTATCAAATCCAGTGTTGTCAACTCTGGAGAGTTTCTCACGAGATCCATGACGTGATGTTTTCCTCTAAAGTTTCTTCTGAAGAGAGTTGCTCATGTGAGAATCTGAGTTTTCATCTTTCGGTTTGGTTTTGTATGTGCAAAGAAAAGGTGAACAATGTGATTTTAGGTGCTGATAGGCTGAGAAGAGGCTGAGAAAAACAGAAGACAAAATAAAAGAGATTTCCAGAGTCTTAATTTTAAGATTTCAAGATTTTAAAGCCAGTCTCATAATATTTGAAGCCATAATTTTTCAATGTTTGACATTTGCAAGATATGAAATATCCAAATCTACTGTCTGCCAGCTTTGCAGGCTGAAGCAGTTATCCTACTCTACATTGTCATCAAGGAGACAAAAATTTGTTTTCTTTTGGGGGTATGTCTACACAGTTATGTGACTGAATCTTGATAATGAGCCAACTCTTGACACACTTGCTAGCACACTCCATGTATATTCAAGTCAAACAGTGCTCACTGGAGTGGCTGCAGTACAGTAGAGGGTGTGAGCTGGAAACATCAGTACAAGGGGTTAACGAAGAACAGCCTTAATCTCTCCTTGGCTGGGCTTGACTGCAGGAATGCTTCTGGTTTGCTTCAAGGCAAAGGCATGTCTATAAGGGCAGTTCAAGTGAACCCTTCTGTGCTGTGCTTAAGCAGTGAGGATGGGCTTCAATAGATACTTAGCTGTTACGCATGGTGAGAGCATCCCCACCACACAGCCACTCAGCTCATGGGAGAGCCAGAAGGTGACAGCATGACTGCTCCCACATCATGTGAGGCCTGTGGGATAAGCTTTCAACTAACCTGGACCTCTTTGCCTTGCAGGAGCTGGGGCAGCCTATTGGTGGCTGAAACTAATTTAAGGAGCATTTTGCTGCCAGGGCCCAGGTGAATGTTATTTGTCCCAGACTGACACTTTCCCTCAGTGTGAGTTAACGGAGCTGGGGAATGCTCACCACTGGCATCTCTCTTGTCCAAAAGGCAGGTTGGGTGCCACTGTCTCCCAGTTGTGGAGCTGCTGTAACTGGTCATGCTGGGACAAAGTAGATGAAAAGTCCTTGTGCTATCACTGGGTATCTAATGGAACCAGCCAACAATTTTTTTGCCAGCAGCACAAAGCAGCTCCCTGTACTGTCTCACAGCAGTAACTGATGGCTGGGCTTCCAACAACACAAAGGAACCAAGCTAATACCCAAATCAACATTGCTACCTTGAAATGGACTTTAAGCTCTTACACCTCCCTGAACCTTTGTCAGGGCTGAATCCCATGCATTAGGGCTCTAGAAGGTAGCAGGGTTCAAGAGAGCCGGTTAATATTTAAGCACTTCTTCCTCCATGCTCAAGATCGATGCCTCCCTTGGAGTAAGAAATCAAGCAAAAGAGGCAAGAGACCTGCATGGATGAGCAAGGAGTATCTGGAAAAACTCAAATGGAGGAAGGAAGTTTACAGAATATGCAAAAAGGAACCAGCCATTTGGAAGGAATATAGGAATGCTGTCAGAGTATGCAGGAATGCAACAAAGAAGGCTAAGGCCCACTTGAAATTGAATCTGTCAAGGGAAGTCAAGGACAACAAGAAAACCTTCTTCAAGTACATCAGTAGCAAAAGGAAGACTAGGGAAAATGTGGGCCTGCTACTGAATGAGATGAGTGCCTTGGTGACAGAGGATACTGAGAAGACAGATTTACTGAATGACTTCTTTGCTTCAGTCTTTACTGCTAAGTCTGGCCCTCAGGAATTCCAGGCTCTGGAGGAAAGAGAAATTCTGGAGAAAGGAAGACTGTCCCTTGGTTGAGGAGGATCAAGTTAGAGATCATTTAGGCAAACTGGACACTCACAGATCCACAGGCCCTGATGGGATGCACCCACAGGTGCTGAGGGAGCTGGCACATGTTATTGCTAAGCCACTTCCCATTATGTTTGAAAGGTCATGGAGAACAAGAGAGGTGCCTGAGGACTGAAGAAAAGCCCACGTGACTCCAATCTTCAAAAAGGCCAAGAAGGAGGACCTAGAAAACTACAGGCCAGTCAGCCTCTCCTCCATTCCTGGAAAGGTGATGGAAAAGCTCATTCTGGATGTCATCTCTAAGCATCTGGAGGAAAAGGTTACCAGGAGTGGTCAACATGGAATCACCAAGGGGAAATCATGCTTGACCCCTCTGATAGCCTTCGATAATACCTGGGGAGATGAGGGGAGAGCAGTGGATGTTGTCTACCTTGACTTCAGCAAGGCTTTTGATACTGTTTCCCATAACATACTCATAGGTAGCTTGTGGAGTCTCCTTCTCTGGAGTTATTAAAAATCTGCCTGATGTATTTCTCTGCAACCTGCTATAGATGAAACCTGCTTTAGCAGGGGGGGTGGACTAGACAATCTCCAGAGGTCTCTTCCAACCCCAACCATTCGGTGATTCTGTTAATCACATCACTGGCTCATGGAGATGCCCAACCAACCAACAAACCATCTCACAGATGACATGTCTTCTTGCTTTTTTACTATTGTGTTCCACGTCACTGAATACCTACAAAAGTCTGATTCCCAAGGGTAAACTCAGGAGCATGTAAAACTGTCCAGTCCATTGCTATGTGAAATAGGAGGGATACAAAGCAGGAGAATGTGAGACAGAAAGATCACAGTATGAGGCTTCTCCTGTTCCTTTTCACTATCTGACCAAGCTCTACCCTAGAAGTTGATAGTGTTTAGTGCTTAGTCTTCAACAATTCATTGCTCTGATGATTAGAATCCTTCTCCTTGATTTGCAGCTTACATTTATTCACGACCAA
The DNA here is from genome assembly GCA_013389865.1 of Piaya cayana. NCBI lineage: Eukaryota > Metazoa > Chordata > Aves > Cuculiformes > Coccyzidae > Piaya > Piaya cayana. Next base: position 81,105 of record WAAB01013408.1, on the reverse strand, counting down.
TTTATATCCCTGAGGCTTGTGTCTACAATAAGCAGATTTTCTGGATTTTTTGGGTGTGCATTTCTTTAAGGCAGTTAGACTGCAATCACAGTACCTTTCCCAAGCTTCCTTTTATTAGGTTAAGTCAACAACTGTTAGTAACCTCTTGCCTCTCAGTTTTTCTCCTCTTTTTCTAGCTTGCACCTCAGTCTCTTCCAGTTTGATTTAATCTATTTTGAACAAGGCTGATGAGACTTACATACTTTATCCTACAAAGGCCCTCAGGTCTTCTATAAAGGCACTGATAACTTCACTATTTCTAAGTGAAATACCTTGCTTGTTAAGTCTTAAGATAGGTTTTTTTGGTTGGTTTTTTTTTTACAGAGATGTATTACACCAGTGGCTCAGAGAGATCTCACAACTAGTAAACATACTTTGTTTTACCTTCATTCTAGAGTTTCCAAAAAGTAACTGCAGAGAGTGTCTTTGTTTCTTCCAATACTTCACATTTATACTGTCAAATTTCATCCCAGGCCTTCAGCATCTCTGTTGGTACCTATCCGCTGTTATTCACTAGTGTTTTACTAATTTGCAAAATTGACATGTTTGCTATGTCTGCATGCTCCTCGGCTGTCTAAGAAATGTGTCTTCTCCCTGGCTTTATCCACGCAGTGGAAACCATCAGCTTCCTTCCCTTGTACCCTTCACATTTCCCACTCTGCAGTGGAAATAGCATTTTTAATAGCTGAAGTGCAAGAATTGCCTCCCTCGTGAATTATAAATGTATGAGTAGGTATGAAATATGAAACTTGCAACATAGAGCTTCTCTTAAAGATCCCAAAAATTGCTTGAAAATATCAGTCTACATCCAAATGTAATCCTTTATATTTAGCTTTAGTTAATTCCTTAAATAACTTTATTTTAGGTACAAGTTATGATCTGTCATTACTTGCGGTTTCTCTGCAACCTTAGCTGCTATTGATTAGAAAACCAATAATTCCAGTGTTGATTCTGTCCTGTCAGGCCTGGCAGTAAAAATATTCTGGCACCTTTAATTCAAATTTATAATTCATGTGAACAGAATGTGCTTACTCCTGTACTCTTGTTATTCTATAAATGCCTCTGTATTGATGGTAGATCTACCCAGCATTAAATAAGCAGAAGACACTCTTCCTGTAGGTCATTTTCTTTCAGATCATTAACTCCATTTTCTAGTCAGCTCTCTCTCTAAGCTATTCAAAAACTATTGATTGAATCTATATTGGTATTACCGCGCATCCATTTCAATTACTCCAATCAAATACAACAACATATAAAAAACGCCTTAGGTAATCATCACGGGATGACAGAGCTTCACAGCACAGCCCGGGTTCTTGTACCTGATGAAGACTACTGGCCTCTATTATGTCAGCTATGGTCTCTCATCAGTTTACTATTAAAAACATACTGGAGATTTAACTGGACGAACTGCTCAACAGATTTTCTTGCTGCATTCATTCATATTACATTTTAGAAGATCACTAAATGTAGGTTTCTTTTTTTTTTAAAAAAGAATAATATTTAATGTCCTTATTAATCAAAAGCAACTGAAATTGTTCTGTATAATCATCAGCAAAATACCTAAGTATGCAGTATTAATCATACTACTTTAAGACCAAAAGAAAACTTAATGGAGAAGACAAAATAATTTACTCTACTAGCTATGAAGCCCACCATTTTCTTCTAAAATACAGACCCAGGCAGTCTTCAGAACAATACAGAAAATTCTCCATCATCACTGTTCTTCTCCATTAAGTCTGACAAACACTTTGATCTGTTTTTAAACAATGGTGGTTGTATTTGTTTAATATCCCTTTTGCACATGCTTACTTCTAAAATCTTGTGAAGTTCCCAAGTTTTGGGCATTCAATATTAGGTACTCAAAAATCTTTAGCTTTTCAAACATGCTATTCTCAGTAAATGCTATTTTTTCAAGTGATGGAAAAATTAAAGCAAAATTCAACTTTAGTTTTGCAGAGACAGTATTTTTTTTCTAAAAAAGACAATTACTAGCTACAGTTTTTCTTCCTCAGCTCCATCACAGACCACCCAATCTACAGAAAGTTATCCATTAGATCCAGTCAGCAGAGTAAGGCAGCCTGCTCTGGATGCCAACAACCTCCAGAGAGCAACATAGCTAAATTCATATCATTCCTGATCACCAAAGGACTTAAACCACAAATATTCCTGCCAGTTACTATAATCTTTTCCTACTGTAACTACCACCAGCTTTTCTGAAGAGATGTGGCATTGTGCAAAGCATAAAACTATATTAACAAGTTGTTTGAGGCAGAGGAAGACAAAGAAACTTCAGAGGATAGTTGGTTCCCAATTAGAACAGGCTGTCAAGAATATAATATTTAAAAATAATCTGAAGACCCTTAATTTTATCTTGGAGATATATTCTGTTTCTTCTTTTAAAGAAAAATTCAGTACAAAAGAAGATGCCTTTACTGTAAGCAAAGCTTTTAATAAATCATAGAATCATCAGGTTGGAAAACACCTCTTGGATCATGGAGTCCTACCATTCCTATCAGCCACTAAACCATGTCCCTCAGCACCTCGTTCACCCATCCCTTAAACCCCTCCAGGGAAGGTGACTCAAAAACCTTCCTGGGCAGCCTCTGCCAGTGCCCAATGACCCTTTCTGTGAAAAAATTTATTCTGATATCCAGTCTGAACCTCCCCTAGCACAGCTTAAGGCCATTCCCACTTGTCCTGTCCCTGTCACTTGGGAGAAGAGGCCATTTCCCTCCTCTC
>WAAB01013408.1:0-77940 GCA_013389865.1 Piaya cayana | reverse complement strand
TTCTGAAGCAAAATGCTGTGAGAAACTGTGTCAAAGGCTTTACTGAAGTCCAAGAAGACCACAGCCTTTCCCTCATCCAGTAAGCGGGTCACCTTGTCATAAAAGGCAAACAGGTTAGTTTGGCAAGACCTGCTTTTCACGAACCCCTGTTGACTGGGCCTGATCACCCGGTTCTCTTGCATGTGCTCCATGATAGCACTCAAGATCACCTGTTCCGTAACTTTCCCTGGCACTGAGATCAGACTGACAGGCCTGTAGTTTCCTGGATCCTCCCTCCGATATAAATAAAACAAAGCAATACAATATAAAGTGTTTAAGTTGTACTAGAAAGCACAATCTATTTCAATGCCAAAATAGCATTAAAAAAATGCAAACCAAAACCCTGAACTAAGACAATGGTAGTTAACTTATAAACCATTGTGTCATGCTGTTTGGCTCATATCCCTAATAAAGAGATCTTACTATCAGTATTTTATTAGTATTTCTGCTTTTATGAAATTACCCAGTATACATTTCTTTCTTTAATTGTAGAACATGTTTCTTTAGTGATATGAATAGCTGGAAAAACATACGTACCGCGGAAAACAAACACATCTGATCAGAAGCAAATACATGCAATATAATGGAGATAATTGAGTGAGGTGGCTTAGTAAATCCAAAGAAAACTTTAACCCTACGCTACTTTACTTATTGAATTCCTACATATGTGGGTATAAGATTAGTGAGATACAATATTCACCTAAACGCTATACTTATTCTATTTCTTGAACAGTTTCATTGTAGGAATATTGTGTCTGATTCCTTTAAATACAACTTCTTTAGAGATTCCTAAGAATGCAGAAGTCTTTCCAAAAATGTGATTTGTAAAGGGTTTTTTTTTGTGAGTGCAGTGCTGCCAAATATTTTTACAACTAAGGAAATGCTATTTCAGCTGCATTTAAGCAGAGTAATAGTGGTAGCTAATGGCCTATTCAGTTAATCACAGTTATTCACTCCCTGGAAATGTATCAGAATATAATAAATGTTTTGGTTTCTCTGTTTCTTTTTTAAATTACAGGCATTATATAATACATATGATATTTTATATATCAGTACAGATACAAACCAAATCCAAACCCACTCCCCCAAAATAATTCTAACATTTGGAGCCTCTGAAGAAAGAAGAATGCTGTTGTTACCCATAGAGCTACTGAAATAGCACTGACAGCAGGGTAAGTAATGGATATAAAGGAGGTTCTGGTTTAACTAGAATGAGGCTATTTTTCATCTATTTGTAGATGTTTGAAATAACTATTACAGAACATTTTTTAAACAAAGAAAATAAGAAACTTGCTCCAACAGCTGAACTGCATATATCCTTTCCTAAAGAGAAAAAAGGCTGCAGATGTAGGGTTGCCGTTTGGCCCATAAGAGAGATCAACCATAAAGTTTCCACTCAGAGATCAATGTTTTCACTGTGTGTACTACCCATATAAGAATTCTCTTGTTAACCTCCTATTTTTAACCTTCACATAGGTTGTATAAATTCCTGTAAGACTAAGCTCTCTTTTATTCGCTGCTCCGGGAAAATTATATTTATTATAGTGCATGATGACTACCTGTGACAAGAGTAAGGTCATAGCTCGTTGTACCTCATCTCTTTGTGGTTTCTGTTATACTGATGAGGTACAGAAACTCATGTCATTTTTCCAGAAAGTTTCTTCCAGATATACTTTTAAAAGATGTAGAATATGCTTTAAAGCACTGTTAGGCTTCCCAGGTCAAAGCAGGCTGTGGATTTTTTATTGCAATTGTTTTGCAGAAACAATAACATTACTAGCTCATAAAAATATTTCCCTAGCTACTTCAAGGAGTGATGACAACCTCAGAAATAGTCTTCTGGTGGCTTCCTGGAATGAATAACTCCTCCACGAAAGCACATAAAAACTCAGAAGGCTTTCAAAATTAAAATAGGGACAAACCAAAGTTTATTTCACCTGGAGAAAAAAGATACTGAAGATACTGAAGTATTTGCTCAAGAAATAATCTGGCAGGCCATAAAGTAGTAAAGAAGACGTTGCACAGGGGGTGGGTTCTAGCTTAAACTTTAGTTTTGTAGAACTGTTAAGAGTGTAGTGATTAAAAGAAAATCAAATGAAAGTGATTATAAAACCAGAGGTTTCGTGATTCCTAGGAAAGGAAGAGCAGACAAATGCTAGAGGAGTTCAAGAAATACAGCTGCAACCAGCATCAGCGACTATTCCAGGAAGACCCTGAGCAAAGGTGATCCAAGGGAATATATACTCATAGTAATAGTGTAAGTAAGTGAATCAAATCCCCTACCAGCAATAGCAAGGCCCTGACTGCCTTACTGTTCCCAGCTCTGCCTACTGTGCTGTCAGAGGAAGGACGCAGCTGAAGGCAGTCCAGGTAAAAGCCGCAAAAACCAATAAGAGGTGTAGAACAAGGGAAGATTGAAATAATTAGATTGTTTAGTTTAGGAAAAGCAACAACTAAGAGAAGACATGATAACCTATTTAAAAATATGTAAAAGTTTGCTATGAGAAGAGCACAGTGATAAATTCATAGATTTGTTTGCCATGTCCATCATGTAGAAGAGACTTTTTATGCTGTTGTGGAAATGAACTTTCTAATAAAAGTATGATCAGCCCAGCAGCAGATTAACTACAGGTATTACCTGTAATGCTGTCAAAGGAAGCAGTAGGAGTAGTTGAGATGGGGAGAGGTACACTTAATCCTGCCCATAAGCAGGTGAGCAGCCCAGGTGACCTCGTGTGAGATCCTGTCCAGCCTTATACCTCGTGCCCAGGCACAGAAACAAGGCAAAGATTTGCATCAAAGACAGTAAATACCATGAGGCACACAACTGTCTTCACTATTGAGATACTTGCCAGGAAGGAGAGAGCTTTCTTGACAAGACATGGATCTCCCAAATCTGTTTAGCTAATTAATTCAATTATCTGGAAGCAGCAGAGAGCACTTGCTCAGCCACCACTGTGTGCTCTTTTACTTGCTTAACACTCTCATGTTCAGTCGTATTTTTATTCATTCCACTGTTGCTGCCAACAGTCTTTTCACTGGGTTATAGGGACTGATAGAAAGTAATTAGGTATAAACCACTGTGCAGCCATTGGAGAAATAAATTAAACAGGATTTAAAAGAAAAAGGCAGGACCAAGGCCATTGCAAATGCCTGGCGGGGACCAGGCTGGTCATGAAAGTGGTAGCTTAGAGAAGGCAAATGGCGAGCAAAGGAAAAGGTGTAACATGCCAGGAGATTGCATTGTGGAGATTCATGCTGGCCACTGGCGCTGAATCTCTGCAGAGGCAGGCAAGCTGCTCTGCCATGTAAGGCCAGCATGCTGCAGGGGCTGGCCACACCAGCAACCCACACGGCTGTTGTTTGTGGCTGGGAAAACAGGATCAGAAACACCAGTATTGGGATAGGGGAGGATGGTTTTTGTGTCAGAATACTGTGGGTGAGGTCTTTGACTTTTGCCATCTGTAGGAAAATCTAAGGAGTAAGGATCATGGAAGAAGGGCATAAAAGTTCCTATGCCCTCACAGAAGGGCAAGCCTGAGCATGCAGACTCTCGGTATGGCTTCACTCTGTATATTGGTGGACTTACATCATGTCTCTTACTGTTAGTATTAATTAATTTTGTTAAGAAAAGTAGAATTCAACTGAATTTAAGAGGGGTTTTCCAAAACAAATGCACATGTAAGCTAGTGAGCAAAGCTCATTAATTCCTGAAGGAAGAGTCTGCACAGCCAGCATTTGGGGTCCATACGTGGGGGTCTTGCATGGAACTGCAAAGCCCTGTCATAGGGCTTTGCCTGTCATACAGTCACCAACTCTCTGCCCGACTACAGTGCATCTGGTGTAAAGCACCCTATCTTGATTTGAAGCCTTCCCGGTGGAGCAAATCCATATTCCAAACTGCAGTGCATACAATCAGAGTGCAGAGCAAAACATTTTCACTTTTCCTGTCAGTGTTTTAAACTTAAAGAAATCTGTCTATAAAAACAATTATTTTTCATTTTTTAAAAAATGGGGAGCAATGCAAGCACAGCAAATGTATGCTCCTATGCTTGATCACTAGTAAAGACTTGATAACATACTGTGTACGCTGAAACTCTGTTCTAACACAGACTACAGCTCTTGCCCTGGGAAAATCAAATTCATGGATAAATGGCATTAAATGAATCCTGTCAATTACCTGGTTGTTCTTTCTGCTTTCTTGTCAAGCTTAACAGCTTTCTGAAAAATTCCTCAGGGTACAATAAAAAAATAAGTTCATATACCAGCCATTTTAAATGGTAATTTACATTATTTTCCTGGTATGATGTAAAATTTACTGTAATTACATTAGTTTTTACTTGCAAATGTAGACAATTAAGAAGACTGTACAGTTTACTGAAATTCAGATTTGAATGAGTTTCCCTGCAGGGAAAAAAGAATATAAAAGAAATAGTATGATACTGCTACAGAAGTGTTTGAAACACAATATCCTGATTTCCCCCTAGTCCTTTGCAAATGTATTGAGGTAAGACTAACTACTGATTGCCTAAAGTCCTTTAAAATTCATTTAAATGTAACATTTGTTGTCCTCCCTTACCACTCCTGGAAGTCCACCTGTAATTCTACAAAGCAATGCTCACAGGAATTATTTCCCTCCTTTGATTTCTCAGTCACTCCAGAGTCTTTGCAGATTGCAATTGCATGGGTAAGAAAGAATAATTCCGAACGTAAGTCCTACATAAAATGATGTAGCTAAGTGGGACACCATCAATTTCCAGAAAATGCCTGCCTCTCTTCAATTTGTAAGATTGCCCTATTGGGCATCTACTTTAGTTCTTCCATTAAATCCTGGCAACAGCTAAATCCTATGAATGTAGCAAATACTCTTCTTTAAGCAAAGTACCATGTCATTTTTAGACTGCTGTAAGTTGAACAGTTATTACAGATGTGTTTGGTGGCATAAACACTGAAGAAAATATGCTAACTAGGGACTGAGGATACAGAAAAGAAACATGAGCGTCCAAGGACAGAAAAGTTGATCATAAATTCCCAAATTACATGAAAGCATCGTTGTCTTTCCTAAACAGTTCAGTCAAAATCTCCCTGAAAGCATACAGGATGTTAAAGAGAAGACATCACAAAACTTTCCATTACCAGTGGTGGCAGTAGGGCCCAAAATTCCTCCTAGCACATATGTCATGAAACGTAAAACAAACATGCAATAAAGTTTGTCAAAGATGACACTCACAGGTAAAAGAAAGAACTGAAAAAAAGCAGATACTGCCATCATCCCCTCATGAATGGAAAATCAAGACACTGAGACATGAAATAGTTTGTTCAGTATCACACTGAAAACCTACAGTCAGCCATAATCCAGCTCCTATTAAAACCCGATTCATGTAATGGATATTTCTGAGTGAGATATGTAAGACAAGGTTGTCACATGTGCTTTGCTGAAACTGTACTGCTGCTGTGTTTAAATAAAAGCCCTGGACTCCTTTCAAGAAATAAAATGGGAATACTTCTCATCTGAAATAAGGAGCGCATAGCACAGGAACATGAACTTGTTAGTCAAAATGTTAGGTAGTGAGAAACAATCAGAAGGAGAAAAATAAAGATGCAATGAAAGGTCAAGGTTTATAGGAGTCTTAAGACTGTAACTTCCTCTGATGTCTGAAGAACAAGGAGGAGAAGGAATTTACAACATATTAGCAGGCACAGTGCTCTAACCATTGCCATAAAATTCTACATTTTGTGATTTTAGTGGTTTATATCACAAATCTCTTAGCATGACAGCTTGAAAGATGAAATGGCACATTTGTATTATGCACCATGATTAAAAATTACAATCTTCTTCAGCATTATACTTCAAGCACTTCAAATTAAAATCTTTGGACACAAAGTAAAGTACTGGCTTAAGTGCTTTTAGAAATAAGGTGATGGTGTGTGCAAGAGCTGGGCGGTTCTAAAATAAAGGGACACTTAAACATAAGAAACACCACTTTGGGAAGAGACAGGAAAAAACAATATGACATACCGTGTAAGTGCATTTTTATTAGCATGCACAGTATGCTTATTCTGTGATAAACTAATCCTAGACAGGCTGATTTCAGCACCACTATCAGGAACTATCAAATATTCTGGCTCAAAATCTGTTACTTCCCAGGTGCGATTCCACTGGGATTCACACTCACATGCTGGGGAACAAAATTTTTGTCTTTGAAAACTTACGCTTTTATACTCTGCTCTGTATCACACTCAGGATGAACAGATGCCTTGAAGGGAACAATGGACTTGCATGACCTCCAAGACTGAAATTATTACTTTATCTTTACTACAGAAGGCCAGATTGCTGTGTCTTATAATGGATTACTTTTTATATTTATACAATTATAAGCTAAAGAAACCTGATTAAGGTAGGAGCATTCATTTCCTGTGCGGGAAAAAAGATTTTTCAAGAGCAAAGAATAAAAAGGCAACTTCATACCCTGCAAAGAAAAATAATCTACTGTGGCAGGGCAGTCCTTTTTTAATGTGAGGACAAATTGGTTTTTTGGAGACAACTACAATGCAGCTTTATTTTTTATAGCAACTTCCATACAGGTCATGTCTTTATTTGAGACTTTCTCTGTTTAAACAATGAAGTAGTTCAATAATACAGTTTCAAAGTTCATATAAAATAAAAGCAGATGAGCAGACAAATTAAGGACGTGTAGCTATTTAGACTAGCTAGTATTAGACTTCAAAACTTGTCACTGCATACAAAAGAAAGCAGAGCTTTATATTACACACTATATTTAAGTAGTGTTTAATTATTGCTTTCAGATGGTCACTATTGAAGCCTTAGATGCACAAAGTAACTGTGACATCAATAGGCACAAACCCAATATCTAACTCATCTGTCATAAGCTTATACATAATAAAAAACCCGCATGATGTCTGTTCTATGATAGTACCAAAATTCGAACTGGAAGGAACTGGTCATAACTGTTCTTAAATTGATTGGTATTCTGACAAGGAATGGTCTACTACATTTCAAACCACCTTTGCTAGAGAAGAATCTAACCTAACTGTAAGTACTTAATTTTGACTAAATTCTAAAAGGTTATCTTCCTATCTACCTTTTTATATGCTTGGGCAGCATATCTGTTCCCGTATTATTAAAACTAACATTATACTCCCTTGAAATGACTATGGATATGTAGTGATTGTGAGACAGAGGCGACAGCTTGGATTCAGTCTGCCAGCTGGTTTGAGGGGTGCCATCCTCACCCTCTTGGGGAGCTGGCTGAGCAGGATGAGCATCTGCTCCTGACACCAGAGCTGATGGCCCCATGCATCGCAGGAAATTACTAAGTACCTCAATTGACATCAGGCCGTAGTTTGGAAAACAGGTAAGGTAGACACCTCACCAGTCCAGGAACAACTTCTATCATAACTAAGCCTTGCTCCCCACAGTGATCTCTGAGATTATGTAAGTTAGTATATCAAGTTATGTCTGTGTTGAACATTTGAGATATGCTTTAGAAGAATAAATTATAGTTTGGGATACAGAACATGTCTAAAGCAATGATGGAGGACTCCAACACCCTGATAACCACAAACTCCCCAGTAATGCAGATGCTTTTCTGTGTCAGTTCCTTCCATACTTTCACAAGCATGATGAAATTTGCAGAATATGCGTAAAATAAAAGCATGTTACAGAAGACAGACACAGTTCCTACTCTACAAATCTCATCCCTTTTCTAGGCAGTAAAAAGTTTGCCATGTTGGAGACTGAGAGCTTACTTAACAGTAAGTAATTTTATTGACTCCTTCCAAATTATACGATTTCTCCTGGGTCTCAGATTTTTTTAAACATCTTAAAAGAGGGCTGCAAAATGAGAAATGGTGGGTTTTTCAAGGTTTGTCAAGTTGTCAGGAGAGTGGCTCCTCAGAAAGATGAATCTTGAGATTTTGTGTCTCAAAGAAACTCCTTTGGGAAACATCACCTTGCTGGGGCTTTGTTATGGGCTCATCCACTGGCAGATGAGCAACACGAGGGTGGGTGGCTCATAACCTAATGACATGAGCATATGTGAAAAAAGTATTTTCTTGATACTTGAAATACCTAAAGCTGACACTTGGAAACTAATACTATCCACCAAGCACTCTCCCCTGAAAATCCCAGGGAAAGCGTGCACTTCACTCTGATAGGAATGAGAACTTGCTGCACCTGCATCTACTTGACAAGCAAAGAGGTAGATAGACGACTTCCTTGTTCCTTCCCACCCCATTGCTATGGCAACTTGCACTTTCCCAGGTCAGCCCATGTATGAAACATGGGTGACCGAGTTGCTCAACAGCTACATCCACAGCATGGGCATACAGAGCAGGAAAGCAGCCACTGGGGCCATAGGTGCCACTCCTGGTGCCATGGCCTGACATGAGGGCCAGGGAACCTCAGATCTAGCATTTACAGGGGCAGTGCAAAGCATGGAAAAGTAAAATTACCTTTAGAAAGACTGCTTAATTTGAAATTATTTTAATTTTTGGTTTTAAGTTAATTAAACCAGAAAAAAAGAGTATTTTGATAATTTATCAAATCTTGTTTTCCTTCTGTAATTTTGTGGGCGACTATTTTCCTGCATCTAGGTTTACTCTTATTAAAATAACCACCTGAACATATTGATAGGGAATTAAGTAGAACTATCATACTTTTTGCTGAGATGATATAGTATATCAACACAAATTTCAGCACAGGGAAGACATGGATCTGTTAAGCAAGTCCAGAGGAAGGCCACAAAGATGATCAGAGGGTTGGAGCACCTCCCATATGAAGACAGACTGAGAAAGTTGGGATTGTTCATCCTAGAGAAGGTTCTGGGGGGACCCTAGAACAGCCTTCCAGTACTTAAAGGGGGTCTGCAGGAAAGCTGGGGAGGGGATCTTTATCAGGGAGTGCAGTGACAAGATGAGTGGTAATGGTTTCAAACTGAGCAAGCAGAGATTTCGATTAGATGTTAGGAAGAAATTATTTCCTGTGTGGGTGGTGAGACTCTAGAACAAGTTGCCCAGAGAAGTTGTGGAAGCCCCATTCCTAGAAGTATTCATCGTCAGATTGCATGAGGCTTTGAGCAACCTAACCTAGTGGAAGGCGTCTCTGCCCATGGCAGGTGTTGGAACTAGACAATTTCCAAAGTTCTTTCCAACACAAACCATTCAGGATTCCATGTTTCTATGATATTCAGATCTTGAATTCTTACATCTAAGAGAATTATAAATATTATGTATCTTATTTTCAAGAGGATAACCATTAGTTACCTTAAATTCTCACTGTCTGAGTCTATGTACAGTCATTAGTTGTAAACAAATTTCTGTTTGCTTTGTATTCAGCTATGCAAAGAAGTTGGCCTTCTGCTTTCCACAGGCAACACAGTTTTCTTTGGAGTAGTATTCCTTCATCTGCCATGTGAACAAAGTGAGTGTACAAAAGCCCATCCATCTCCTTACTCCCCTGAGGAGAGCAGCCTTAATGTTCTCCCATTACACACATTGCTGCTGCTTCTCCATCCAAGCTGTCTTTGAAACCATCCCACTTGCCACCTCTCCAGTTACTATTTACTAAATGTTCAAATGCTACTCTTGTCTCAACCAGAGATAGATAGCTTGATCTAGACCACCTAGAACCTAGAAGGGTTTTCCTTCTATCTGTTATCAGTAGGAATGCAGAACTGGAGTTCTTGACAGTGGGAAGGGACCACGTTAGAGTTTACTGTACCCACCTGCCCTCAGTAACACAGTGGCCAGATGGCAAAGGAGTAGAAGAATCCAAGATGGACAAGCAACAATATGAGATTATGAACGACACAGATTTTACCCTTGGCTCCACGCATATGGAGATCTGTTCAGATGTGCATGCTGGACCTACTGTGCCACCCTAAAGGTAATTCAAGCAGCAACCAGATAGCATAACCTCTACTAGATTAAATCTGGGTACTGCTGAATTAAATGTACTCTTTGCACCATCTTTGCATGACCGATTCTAAAAAAAAAAAAAAAATTAACATAAGTTTTTTTCTTTGCTTATATAAATAAAACTTCAAAATGCCTACTTCATACTATTTAGGATAAATTAATAAACTCAATAGAGAACATCTACGTGCTTGCTCTTTTTAAGCCACAGTTTTAAAAAAACTCCTTACTGAATCTGTATTTGACAAGATGTCATTCATGCCCATGTAAAAACCACATGAGTATTTGTACTCTAAAAGCCCAAAGAGGTGTAAAACTGGATTCTCCTTTACTTCTTTCCTTTAATTCACAGAAAAGACCATCATTCATACTCTGTAGCTGCAGAGAATACTATAACCACATTCTTCTTCGACAAAGTGAGAAGAGAGTCAGTGTAGCATGAGGGAAACAAACAGGAAGAATTAGATTTTGAGAGAACACAAAAGATTTTAATAGAGATGAATAGGAATTAGTCACTCTCAATGAAGGTCATTACATGAAAATCTTTAGTTTGCTAGTACTTCCTCTCACATTCCAACTTTGGAAGAGTAAACGTGGGGGTTGCTCTGGATGCACTGAGTACAATGCACTGAAAAAACTGAAATACAAAACCCAAATAGCATTCCAATGTATTAAAGGCAACACTGGACTAAGGAAATCAGCATAGACACAACAGTTTCATGAACACAAACCTCAGCCTACCCAAACCATACTCAAACTAATTTTATTACAAATGAGATTAAGATTTTAGTAAAGCAAAGCAGACCTCAAATAACTGGCTTCCTTAGATGCAAACCTCCTTCATCATCCCTCCTCCCAACCCATTGCAAGCTGGTTAAAATGAGACTAATGATAAGTCAGTACAAATAATGTCAAATTTCAAACCTACTGCACTAGCGATTAGACTTCGCATTTCCCTGCAGAACCCATATTGTTAAGAACAGTCCCAAGAGTAAGAGATATCACAGACTGTAGCTACCTTACCAGCGTCTGAGCACTCTTTGAAACAGAAACAGTGTTTAACTGGAAAAGAGAGAACTGCTGGCATCATAAACATAATGAGCTGCCTATGTTGTGCATCCCAGGCAACAATGCACTATGTTTTAGAACGAGGAAAGTAACACCTAGGGAAAGCAAATCCCATCGCAAGTATGCAGAAATTTCCTGTAAATGGGCTGGCTTGACGTTTTCCTGCCTCTACAAGGATAATCAGCTAAGGGCAAGAGAAAGCATAGGATGCCTCTAAATCTGCAAGAAAAGGGTTTGGGGGCAACTGCAGGTTAAGGGTTACTGTTTTCACCTAACAACTACAAAACCAACACTCAACTGGAATGATGAAAGATTTTTCTTACAAGCAGTTATACAAAGACTCTTTTTTAAAGCTTTGAGACCCAAAGAAAGACATTTAATTACAGTGTAAATACGCTAGAAATGAGCTTGGCCTTCCAGAAATAGGCAAAAATCAAATTGTATTTGATATAATGATCTTGATTCCGAGAAGATGCTGGAAAAGCAATATGGTTTTGAAAAAAGTTACAAATAGGAGAAATTACAAAGCAGAAACATGTTAACAGGAAATTGAGCTAACGGGTATATTTTAGTGATGTATGGCAGTCTAATTCACAGAATTAGGCACTTATTCTAAAAATCAAGCAGTAGAAACTCAGAGAGCCAGAGAGAAGGGTAAAATTAGACAGGATAAAAGCGCTTCACTGTAGAACAAAAAAAACCCTTCAAAGTGGTATTATGCAACCATATCATATTGATGATAGATGTATATTAATATTTACATTGTGAAACTAAACTACAGATTGTTTTAACCCTCCTCTCCTTGAGATAATTCTTACAAAAAAATTTGTATTGGGGCCACTTAGGTGCCTCAGCTGTATTGTTCTACACATTAAACTTAAAAAGATTCCTTTTATGTCTTAGAAAACAGTACCAGTGATGCATTTTTCATTAAGCTCCTGAAACAACATATAAAATGTACTTTTGTTTTCAATATACTAAAAATACTGAACATATCATTAAATACATAGATACATCGAAATAATTTTTATGTTGCATGATGTATTAGATTCACTATCCCAACATATTCTTTGTTAAAATAGGATATGTAAAGGCAATGATTTAATTAATGAATCTTTCAGGTGAGTGTAAAATAAATATTACACATTCTGAGCAAATTTCTAAGGGATTAAAACCAAAGGACTGTCTTATTCATTAGACTTCACCATATAAATGACCAAACACTATGCAAAAAAAAAAATTAAAGCACTTATTTCTCACAAGACTTATGTAAGACACTGGTTTATATCTGAAAATAGAGAAGACAGCTAATTCCCCATTTCTGAACTGTTGTGATTGGTATGATATGCAGATGGGCATCAAAAGTGAGACTTGAATGAGACTGCACAGATCAGCACTGCAACAGCTCTCAGGGAACAGTGAGACATGGACAGCCCAGCCAAGAGGCAGGAGATGGCTGCCAGGGGAAGGGGAATCACTGCTGGAGAGACAGGATTTGAAGGGGAGCTGTTACTGAGAGCTCCTAATCTCCTCTAGAATAGTACTTGATTACCTGTCAGCACACTGACTTCCTACACAGTTGATAATAAAACAACAAAAGCAGTCTAAAAATGATGGAAGTAACTATCTTCTGAAAGTTATCACGCAACAGAGTCACATTATCCAGAAACGTCAAAAACATATGAACGTATTTGCAACATTCCAAGTCTGGAAACAAGTTTTACCAATATTTTACTTGGTTAGACCACTCCTGGAATTGTGACCAGAAAAGAAATAGATATATTTGTCAAAACACATACAAGCTCATGAATGTTACTCTGCAAAGAAAACTTATCTCACTGAGGGACGATAAATACAGGGGAACATACAAAAGATGATAGGATCAAAATCACCCCACTAAAAGCTGTGACAAGTCTACAAAGCACTTCAAATCCTAACCCCTAGCACTAGAGCAGAAAGTTTTGGAAAACACACTTTACTCAGTTCTTACTTGGCTTACTTGGCTCATTCCTTTCCAGACACATACGTTACACAGTAAAAACACACACACACAACACGACAAACACACAAGACACACACAACAAACACACACAACGCAATAAAACAAACCCAAAGAAAACCTAACCCCCCTAAACAGTAGTTAAAATGGAGCACTCCTACATGTGAAAAAAACATATATATCTTCTAAAAATAATGAGAAGCTACATTTCTTAACTATATCATCCTGACTGTGTTTCACTTATGCATAAAACAGTGTTTCAGGATCAAGCAGAGCAGAAGCATACTCACAAAAAGAAGCCCAGGACTTGTAAAAGGAAACAATTTTTAAAAGCTATCTAAGTCCTTGAACTATTTTGTGACGGGCCAGATAGGATAGAGATTGGGAGTTACTAGCCAAAGCCAGGTGGTGGGAATAGGGCAGAAACATGACAGCAATCAGCAGAGCCTCCATGCTAACACGTATTGTTAGAATTGGTTTTGGTCTGGTCAGTCAAAAAAGCAGAGAAATATCTAACCATCCACATTCATAGATCTTTCTCATAAAATATCATTGTGATAAACAATGAAGATTAACCACCATTTTAGAAAAGTAGGTTATGATCTGTGAAAATGACGACTGTGCAGACCTTGTTAATCACAGCAGGTGTTCAGAACCCATTTGTGTGGGAAACCCTACATTACTCTAAGCTTGGCATACAACAGAGGGGAAAAATGAGTCCCCATTAGAATGTACACACATGAATCAGATGGAAAATAGTGCACTAAAACACAACAGTGAATTATTTTGAAAACAGTATTCAAGTCATATGGTACCTGGCCTGAACAGGGCTTAAGAAGGTAGCTATCTGGTTTCAATATATCAACAACAGAACAGATTATGAAGAAACAGCTATGACTACATATGTTCTGTGCACCCTCTGCTGGTTTCACAACAGCAAGCAACCATGCCTTAGGAAACACATCTAATAAAGAAGCAAAATTCAGAGAAGGAAAGCAATATTAGCTGCAAGCAATAGTAAAAAGAAATACTGAAATTATTTTCAAAAATTAAAAGAAATAAATAATTGCAAAACCTTTTTATCCTCAAATTACAAAAATAAAATTAATCATTGAGTAGCATCCCTAACTCAAAGATACTCGATACAGGTGGCAAATTAAACTACTTCCCTTATGTTCCTGCCCAAGTTTCTTGAGAGATGCTAACTCTACTTCCATTAAAGACTTTAAAAGAAGCATTTAGTTGGATTTCTTTATTCTGTTCTTTTGCAAGAGAACAAATCAAATACACTAATCTTATAGATCTTAGCAAAGAAACTATGATTTCTTTAAAAAAAAATCCAAGTATTTTCCTACCAGTTACTTCAGCTACACTGCATTACAATTTTCTATCAAACTGAGAATGACACCCTACTCTCGTAAACATAGGATTCAGCATTTCTTGTTTTCAGAACCATTAGGTTACAGAGTTTGCCTTGACTCTTCACAGTTACACAGGAGCCTCCAGAGCCTGTAAAGGTGACATAGTCAAAAATCTTGCATGTCTGAAATTACCAAAGCCTAAATGAAAATAAAATGCTTAAGTGCAATAGTGTTAACCCACAACAGCAGCCAGCTAAGTTAGGCACCGGTTCTACTTTATAACTGACTGAAAACACACATAAACCCCAGTAACTTCACTTAATATCCCCCATAAATCCTTTAATTTCACAGTTCTTCAAAAGCACAGTAATCTCCCTTTAGTCACTGCTGCCACTTCTGGAAACATATTTGATCAATACTAAAATACTTAAGAATATCAAATCTCAAGTCCATTGCATCACTAACAAAATCAGTAAATGCTTAGAAAATGTTTTAGATTATACAACATCTTGCATCTTTGTTAAAGGAGCTTCTATGCAGTACAATTTTCACAAAAATAGGATCTTTCTCTTGAAAGAAAAATTGCATGTCATTGTCATGTGACAGCTTGCTACTGACTATAGATTTGATTACAAAAGTATTAGTTATTTTAGAGTGCAGAATAAAATGTTACATCATTAAACATGGCCAAGGTGATCGAGTTTCAAAGATCTCTCCTGTTCCTGCACAGAACTCACTCCTCAGTCCTGCTAGAACAGATTTCTCAGGTCCTGTGCTATTCTGCTATTGCTTGGCTGCTCAATTTTTAATCTTTCTCTCATTCTATTGTTATGATACACTCAGATGGAAATAAATGCAGAAAACATCATTTTTGAGAGAAGAAAGTTAATAAAACTACTAATCAATGTTTTCAGGAAACATACTGTACACAGAACTAATGTACAGTGATACAAGATACAAAGCATAAAAGGTAAAAGAATAAAAAGAAACCAAATTTCTTATGCTGCAGCCTGTGCAACCAGGACATAAGTGTTTGTTTATAGAAATACTGTGATCCAAGAAAGACTCAGTCACCACCTGAAGACAACAAATTCAATGACGCCAGTGTAGAGTATAGGATCCTCACCATATCAACTACTTATGTGAGCAGTGGATTTGCAACTCCTCTCACCGCTACTGTATTCAATCCAGGAGAGTTAAATAGTTAGAGCAATAGTATTGTGTTTTTAAAGAGGAGGTAGAAAAAGGTGTATGTGGAAGAAAGTATTTCCCTCGTCAGACAAAACTTAGCAATAACCATGATCTCTATATTTCATGGGTATTAGCAGGATTAGAACTTTGCTTGGTATTTAAGAATTTGGAACAAATATGTCAGAACTGGCCACACTTCATGAAAGGCCAGCCAGCTGCTGGCCCTGTAATTCATATAAGGCACCTGAGTCCCAGTACAGATGGTAGTTAAGCAGGGGAGCAATTCATCCAGTTGCTGTTCTCATCTTCCTACATCCAGGAGGTTGCTGCAAAGAGGGGTTCAATAACTGGATAAGGTGTGTCCTGGCAAGGCAAGCTCACTCTTTTCATACTCTCCTCTTGCTGCACATATCTGGAGGAGCTGAAGTTGGAAATATCTTTTGGGGACACGCTTGACCTTCCCTCTTAAAAGGGTGAGCAAGTAGGCTGTGGTGGCTGGCTGGACACCACTGCTTTATGTGGGTAGGAAAAGCTAAAGGAATAGCAATGATATATGGAAATTGTTTCTTCAAAACCTACCAAAACATCACTTCCAGACTGAAGACACTGGAAACCATGCTATAACAATCAGCCTTGAAATCATTCACGTGAAGGGGTTTTGCCAAAGAAAAGAAACAAAAGCAGAAGTACAAAGTGGGGAAATATTTTGTCACTCCCATAGGGATTTTGTGCCAAAAGAAAAACACATGAATTCACTATTTCAAACTCCAGAAATTGAGAAAAATGGCATCAGAAGGATTTAAAAGGCCACTAGAGGAGACCTAAGAAAATCTTAGTCACAGCAATAATGATGAGATTTAGGTCTTCTGAGTCAGTTATTACCAAGCACGGTCAACACCAGATGAGAAATGGGAAGCAAATGCAAGTGTATCATACACTTGAGGTATCCACCTACTGCTGGTATTTCAGAAAGGCAGAACCCTGAGAAGTTTCAGAATTTAACTCTTGGCCTTTTCCCAGAAAGTGGAACCTAGAAATAGGAATCACATGCCTACAATATCTTCAAACACAATTCTATTTCAGAACAAACACCTACAATCATCTATCATCTTTCTTGCTTGTGGCAACGTTTCTTTCGAGAAGAGCCCCTGGTTCACAAATCTGACTTGCCAGCCATGATTAAACTCAAAAACATACTAGTTAAATACTTTTCCTATTTATAAATAATAATCATGTAACAAAGTGCAGTAAAAAGACATTTTCTATAGTATAAGGCCATGAACTTTAACATAATAAAATCAATCACCAAGACTCAACCTTTCCTAAATATGCCACAATGTTTTGTTTCATTTTACTTATAAAAACAGATCCCAGTCACCAAATGTTGTAAAAACCTGGTGTAACAAAACAAATGTTTCATAGCAAGCTAAATTTAGAAACCTAACTTAATATTTAGGTTTTTAAATATTTGCCTGATTTTCAAAGACTTCATGTGCACTAACATCTATATGTGAACACGGCAATGTCTAACTTTGACTCCTTTGACACAGCAAGAGTGGAAGACAAATCAAAGCTCCATCAGCTCCAGGAACACCACAGGTACAACACGCAGAGTAAAAGGAAGAGTCCACACTGTACTTTTCTTTCATAGGGTGTACACTGTAAATACTGTGGCTAGGCATTCCAGAAGCTTCTATAGAATGGATATATGTGCATATATCAACTGTTCAACAATATTAAATTCTAAAGTATTGTTCATCTTGCATTACATAGGCCAAGTCAATACAAGACAATTACTGTAAGTCAAGATGTATAATTCCAAAGCTATATTATAAGATGCTTAATAGGTCCCAGTTCTGAAATATGAAACAAAAGAACAATAATGAAATTTCTTGGGAAAGATGTCTAATGGTTTTCAAAAAATGCCAATTAGATGGTAAAACAAACAAAGAATTAAAAACTTTCCAGTTCTCTAGCAGACTTTCCTTGGGCCTTATTTTCTTACCCATAAAAAGCTAGAAATGTTTCAAAAATTGCTTATTTGTTCCTTTTGGATTTATGCTTGGCTTGCTTTTCTGTATCAAGATGAGAGACATTTAGAAGAAATTAATTCTCAAAGGTGGAGAAACTGAAACTCTTCATCATTATCTAATCTAATAAGGTTAAATTTCTTTAAATTTCTTTGTAAACGGAGAAGGCATATGTAAGACCTTGGCATTCACTTCAGTGTGCAGGTGTTGCACAGGATAGTTCTTGAGGCCACTTTAATTAGTGGGTAACTCTTTCACATAGCATAAACTGGTGGTGTGAAAAGTGCCACTTCAGTTATGCTCTTGAACATGATGGAACTGGACTATCATGCCAAAATATGAAATAATGGATAACAAAATCTAGTTTTATATGTCATCCTTTCTTATTTCTATTCTAGTTAATAAAGAAATATATGACCTTTTTATTGGAGAAGGAAATTTATAGAGGACAGTTAGACAGTGCATTCTAAAATAAAGAAAACTATTCATCTGCTGCATTCACTTTTCTTTAAATAATTTAAGGGGGAAAAAAAAGCCATTTAAATAAACCACAACCTTACAAAAAAAGCTGTAAGCACACAGGGAACAGAAATTTAGAGGACACAATGGATTCTAAACAAAGAACAGTGACCACATATTACAGGGTTGCTCTATGTGCTGCAGTGAAAAGATATACTTTTAAGTACAATTGTTTTGAGAGAACCAAAAGATAAGACTGATGTGTTTAACTAGCTTTAATTTGTCTGCTTTCTTTCATGCCATGAATTTCCTAGCACAGGACTAGATAAGCACATCACCCGAAATTCCCATCATTTTGTACAATCTATTTCACAATACTCAGAAGATCAAAACAACCCTTATTAGAGCTGCTAGCTGATAAATGCTTACACAGGGTAACAAGATTTGAGAGAAAAAAATATGCCCTAGAAGGCTTTAGGCTTAAAAGCAGTAGGGGGGGTAAAAAAATTAAAAATCAATGAATCATCTACTTGTCTAACAGCCACTGAAGCGGAAACTGAGATACACAAGACAGTGTTTGAAATTCTAGATCCAATGAAGCCAATAGCAATGTCCCACTAGTAAACCAGGGTGGCTGTATATTCACATACTAGTTAAGTGCTTACTAACACTGAAGCGGCAATATTTAAAAACCTCTAGAAATAACATGAAAGGTAGCGTAATTTTCATCAAGAAAACTGTATTTTCTGCACATAGTAGAAAGCAAATGTTACTGTTAGCTAGGACTTCCCAAAATGGTAAACTCTTGCAAAATGCACCCTTTTAACTACTGAGATACTTAAAAGTAGCAAGCAATTATGTCTGTACTAATCAGACATTCCTCAACAGCAATGTTTCAGATTGGTGGTTCATACAATCAGTAATCTTCTCTTGATTTCTCCAGTAGTTTTGCCCCCAACATCATCACTCTTAACTTCTCACTAGCAGTCTGTGACTGTATTACAGTGATGCAACACATATGATGTATTATGTTTTTGACAAGACAAAAGCATTAATCAGAATATCCTCCAATTAGTGTTCAGAGTGAACCTCAAGCAAGGTCAGTATCCAGATTGAAAGATAACACAAAAGAGGAACAAAAAAATCTAGGATTTTACACCAACACCTCAGTTCAGCGCATTCCCTGCCAGTGCATTTTTTTATTATGGTTCTTTGTTCTGAAGTATCTACTACTTAAAAATAACCAAGCAGGTACATAAACATTTCTCCAAGAACCTTGTACTCTTACAAATATTTATACCTTCCTAGATTTTTGGGGTTTTAGTTGTTAGGGTTTTTTAATCTGTTTTTAATTAAGGTGTTGAAGAAAAATACATAAGACTGCTTGAAATCTTTGGATGCTTGGTTGTTAATTAATGAATATTTAATCACAGTGCACTTTTACTAATCTAAAAAAAAAAGTTTACTCATGCTTTGTAACTGTGGTTTTACCTGATTTCAAATCAGGCTAACAAGCAAGCTACTGCTTCTGAAATGACAGTATCTAGATGCTGGTTTACACACAGTATCTGACCTGTACAGTATTTTTAGTGTCTTCTAGAATCTGCCATTTCATAACACTTTCCCATTTTCCGCAGTAGTTCTAATCATGGAATGAGGATTGCAGATGTAAAGAATGCATAAAGTGCACACAAAGAAACTGCAGACAGCATGCACAAAAAATTAAAGACTATATTTCAATATTTTGTACATATATTTACCCTCATCACTTCAAAGTTATTCTAATAAAAAGAATGGCTGCCTCACTCATTTTACCAATTCACAGAACTACAGACCATCAAGTTCATATTTTTGATATGGTGAATTTTTTAATGAACCTGAAAACTGAGAAGATGTCATTATTTTGCTTTGATAAATTAACCAGTAAGCATTTCTATTCATTTTCAGTATTTTACTTTTAATTATAGATACCTCGAACATTAAAGTTCTCCCTAGTGAATTAACTGTATTGGTAGTTATACTGTACAAGAAACACATACATTTCAAGATAAAGACTTATAATTGTCCCAGATTTAAATATCTCAGTTATGCAATTTAATTACATCGTTCAAAGGTATTTCTAGTTGGTGGTAAGAGGAATTCTGTGAAGACACCACTTGACAAAATGTACTGCAAGCATGTGAAAATGAAAGTGAACTGAACAAACTAGTATAATTTTCAGTAAACATTTTTGAAGTTGAGTGTCCATTTAGTAATTGTGCATTTTCACTACTGAAATGACAAAATCTTCCTGAAGAAAAATCACTGAATCCAAAATTACATTTCAAATTCTACAGGCAAATATTTATTGATTCTGTCGATATTTCTGTCAGGGTTTTTTAATCTGTTTTCCTGAAAAGGACCTTTTCCTTCTGAAAAGAAGGAAAAACTTAAGGCACACTTAGAACTGCATTTCACTGCATTGCTGGATGAGATCCGATTACCTCAGAAACAGCATACAGCTAAAGTATTTTTGCCCTCGATAAACTAAATTGACAATGACAAAGCTTCCTCTGATTAGACAAAAGCAGGTGAATTTCTGAAAGAACTTTTAACACTAGGGTTACTTCTATTCAATTCCTGCTGTTATCAAGAAAAAGCTATAACTTCAGTGTGATCTCTCCTTTAGTGTTGAAGTAACATTCAGATCCAGAGTCCTTGCATCTAAGGCCTATGTGAATCCTACCAACTTACATCTAAGTTAACAATTCTCTGTCCATTGAATCTATTCTATTATGGATTTCTTTGTGCTGGGTTGCAGAAATTATAATGCTGCAACATAAGTATAATGCTCCAATATACAAATCAATATGCTGTGAAGTTTACCCGAGTTTTAGAAACACATCAAGTCATCTACCTTAAACAATCTCACAATTTTTCTGTTTCACTAAAGCTTGATCTGTGCTAAAGTGAACCATATCCCTTATAAAGTGGATATATATACAGAAAATCACTTGAGATGGAAATTGCAGCATTAAATCAGGGAGGAAAAGGTGTTCAACTAACCTATTACAGATTGAAATAATCTCTGACCAGATTTTTTTCATAAAGCACAACATAGTCCCTTCTCTGAAGGCATTAATATGAGTTCATCTGATAGGAAGGAGAGAACACTTAAAATTAGAACTAGTGAGGTAACTTCAAAAGAAAAATGACAAAGTACAGAATAAGCTTAGTAAACCAGTGACTCCATTAGTATCACTGCTACAATGAAAGTGCTGAAATGTGCATTTTAAACTTCTTTAAAAAAATTACATTAATCTACAACTGCAAAATATATCTTAACAAGCCCTTGATTTTTTAGAGCACAGAGACTGCTAGTCCTTCCCTTGTTTTAATCTTTGGTAGCAGAGCATCTGAAAGATACTGAGAGGAGGATATTCAATGAGACTACCCTTTTTGATCATGTTTGTGCAAGACAGAAAGGAATGCAAGAATTATGCCAAATACTATTTTACAGCTCTGTAACTTCAACAAAACCCCTATTAATAGACTTTCACACCATCCTACCACTGACAAGAATCACTTTTCAAAAACTATATGCCTTTGCTGGTAGCTATTACTTTTACAGATAAGTCATGACTCTTCTTTGTAGTAGCTGTACTTGACCTTCTATCATGTATGTTAAGTTAATAAAATTCAACATGTTTACTGAGTATCCAAAGGACTTGTACAGACTAAGTGGAGTGAATAACATCAGTAACATGATGCTTCGAGGAGAAATATAAGACAACCAAGGAAGTGTTGCAATAAGATACTCTGTCACTGAAAAGTTTCTGCTGATGTGAAAGAATACAGAAAAGCAACATGGTAGAAGGACACTTTTGCCATTCTTGTTCAGATAAACAGCTTTAGATTAAAAAAGAATACCCCACCCTTTACGTCTTTTAAATCAATCCCTCATCTACAGAAGCATATGGCTTCATGTTACATACCTATTTGTGAAAGCTTAGTACTTGAAATGAAAATGGGACTAATATAAATTTTAAGGAATCGGCAATGGTTGTCAAAGGGAAAGAAAGAACCTTTTATTACCTGGATTATCACTAACAAAAAACCTGTCCTATTCACTCTTGATTACTCCTGATACTCTTGATTATGTTTTGAAACTATATCTGCTCCCATTATCAAGAGACAAAAGAAGTCACCTTATTATTATGTTATTTTAAAATATACTACTGAAAATAGGAAGACATTTGGGATCCATATTTATCAGTTTCAAATCAAGTTACCCAGAATATTTGAGTTAGGGGAACATGAATCAAGAAAATGAGTATTTTAAGTGTTGACTGGAATAACATATCCTTTGCACGTGTTCAAAACTGTGAACACTGTATTTTGAGAGAATTTTGTGATAAATTGGCTTATTTTACAACTACCTTCCATATTACATAAGTACCTTCTACAGAAGGATTATTTTCCAACTGTGCTTAAGTAATGCCTGCACATACAACACTACAGGCTTGATTACAGTATTCCTGCCTTGCCTTATTCAGGGTAAGAGGACATTAACTTCACAAATAAAGTCATTTAAATGAGTGAAATGGCTTGAAGAATGGTATAATACTCCAATGAAATGAAAGTATCTAACAGTTTCTAATCCCTTGAGTTCATAATAACAACGTGAAGCACTATATATAAAAATGAAAGTGTACCAATGTTTCATAGAAAAAGGCTTCAACAAAGAAATCATATCCTTAGAGCAAATGAATGCTATGTTTCATCTTTGTAATCTTTATGGACGTAGCATTTTGTTCAAACACAGTACAGTGAAGATCAGAATCACAGGTTGTTTAAAAAGGTAAGAAATACATCAAATTACTTAATAATGCATAAGGTCGTCATATAAACGTGCATGCCTAAATATATTGTGTTGCCTGCAAAGCTACCTGAAATATTTTCAACACTTACAGTACTTATGTAAATAGCAGCTTTTTCAGTTGCTGCAATCTATGCCCTTCATCACTATAATAAGATTTAAACATTCATAAGCCAAAACCACTGCCCAAATGCCCAGCCCCTATCTTCCTTCTGTCCCATTCTCACTCTTTCCTTTACACCAGTAAAAATAGTATGTCACTATTGTGAACCACATAAAAGAACTGGTCTGGATGTTAGGACAGCTCCTTTCAGTCCACTCGTTGTCTTACGATGGCTTAATCTACAGTGAGAAAGGAAAATCTTCACTCAGACTCTGAAAGATTTAAAAATACCTACTGGCAAAATAAAGAAACCATACTGTTTAGGTAATAAGTCCCTTCTGATTTTCTAAATAAGGCTATTTTGACAATATTTGTCTGCATGCTACATTAGCAAAACAAGACATGGAACAGTTCTAGCTGTAAACATGATGTAACTGAAGACTGTACAACAAATTTTTATTCTGCAAAAAAATAGTTGTCAGAAACTGATGGTATAACACATATGTACAGTAGCCAATTTATTAGTGCTTGAACGTTATTTAACAAAGATGAAAAAACCATTAAATTACACATTGTTTTACACCACTACTAACCAAACTGTTTAACATCTCTCAGCTGGTAATTTACCTAAACCGACACACTATGAGCAATTTAGCATACTGCAAGTCCCAGTTTAGAAAGAAAGATTGACTCTCAGTTTTAAAGATTTAACAAAATGTTTGAAAAGTAAAGCTACTGCCAATATGTGTTTGAATAGGAGTATTTATGTGGCCTATATGACTGAAGTCTTTTCAAATTGCGCATATTAAAATGAAATTAAAAACGTAACTTAAGTTCACAAAGTATCCTTATAGCTGTTTCAGTCATTTGGACTTTAACACAACCATATTTGCCTGACCAGAACACTACTAGCAGGTGGTGCAGCAGCATCAGTAAAATTCTTTGAGCCAGAGTCTACCCATGGAAGGTATTTTTACCTTAAAGATTGTTCATCTCAACTCCCAAGACATGTTCTGGTAATAAACACACCAGCAGGGTCTATTATGAAGCAATAGTTATTTAATGCGTACCTCACAACATCCTAATGGCTACTATTTGCACAGTAGACAAAGAACTATTCATTCAAGTCCACTCTTTCAAAGGGCTACCTTCATTAAACTGGCAGTACATTTACTATCCAGACCAGAAGTCCCTGTAATTGAAAAACTGACCTATGACAGTGGAATATTACTTGGCCTCTCAGAGGGAGAGGGCAACACACACACGCATAACTTGCTTCTACATTCAAAGGCATGCTTATGCTTTATGCTCATATGACATTCTGATACTTTCCCTCTGGGAGAAGTAAAGAAGGAATTAAAACTTGCATTTTAATGCTTTAACGTTAAAGATCAACATTCTAATCTGAACTAAAAATGTTTCTTCTACCAAACGGATTTTCATATAATGGAACCTAACCTTGGATCCTATAATGCAAGTGAAAAACAGCTTTTTCAAAACTGAGTTAAAGATGCTTTCAGGCACAGAATCTTAACAAAAGTTATGTTGAAACAAGTTGGTGAAATGCATTTGAGTGGAACAAATTGGAAATCTGACATTTCCCTATAGCCAAATCTTTCACTACCAATTTAAAGGATACATAGGCAGCCAAGATGGTGAAACAGGAGAGAAGAGTGCTACCAATTTACCTAAGCAGCCAGTTATCTCAACAATTAATAAGAGGTTCTGCTTCAATATTAAACCATCAAAACACAAAGCACCCCTCATTTCTGTTAAAAACACATAGGGTTTTTTAGACCAGTAACAGTTTTTTTACTTTTCGTGCAATATTTCAGGACTTGGAGTCTCTAAAAATAACCACAAAGTACTTGAACGCTACCACTACCTATCCAGAATACCAAATTTATTACAAAATAAGACAATGCAAGTATTTACTTAAGTTTAGGCTTCGTGCATTTAAAAAACTATGCTAAAATCCCACTGTATATTCTTACAGTATATCATGTTCCACCTTCTAGAAGTAGTAAGAACATCATAACAATAAGCATGAGAAGGTAAATATAAGCTGGACAGTGCTGCAGTGAAATAAGTTTAGTTATCCTACTACCTAAAGAAGGTGAAAGTTAAATTTTTACAACCTAGTTTCAATTCAATTTTATTGAGCTGTCTACAATATTCTGTGAGTGCGTGCACATACACAGGCACACACGGAAGAAGCAGTATCTACAAACAGTTTACAAATATTTACATACATGTTATTTACATAAACTAATAGGACTGCATGATTTTCAGTGTAAAAACCATATGCTTCTTCACATGTAAATGTTGCATTGGTCTTACAAAAGTAATGTGAACCTTCTGCAACAACTAGCTAGGCACGTATCATGGCTGATTCCAGGTTTTTAGAGCTTGCAGGTTTTTTTAAAAAAATACAATACCTAGAACACTGTTATCAAACAAATATGCTTTATTGGCATCTAAAAACAAAATGCACCCAACATTAAAATGTACTTTTCAATTTTTTAAACCCACTGCAGTACGAGGAACAAATCACAAACACTTACTTTAGAGAAAACAGAGACTATAGTGTGGATTTTACAAAATCACTTTTAATCTCTGTGCTATGCTCCTTAAAGAACATGGGCCGTTTCTTTTTCTGCCGAATTATAGGAACATAAAATATCACAGCTTTGTCTATACTTTAAAATTCTGCAGCAGCCTAAAAACACGGACAAGATACACCAGCACCTGTTCAAGTATAACAATTTCGATAGCCAACCTAAGGGTAGTATCTAAAAAATTTCCATTTTCTTCCATAGGAAGTCTTTGTTTGACAAGCTGTTATTTTATCTTTGTGAAATTAAAAGCAAGTCGGGGCAAGTTTATGCTTTACCAGAGAAATAAAAAAAAACTGTTTACCTACCATGTTCAAATTAAGAACAGTGTTCTATACAAGTCAGTTGTACAGTTATTTAAGTGAAAGATGAACATGAACATCAGATTAACTTAATTCTGGCAGACAAAAGTGAACTGCTACGGTCCAGTCAGCCATTTATCTATTACAGAGATGACAACTTTACAAAAGGTATCTTTTACCTACTGAGTGATGATTATGTCCCCTCAGTTTCTGTGCTTTCTACCACTGGTTCACTTTCTATATCAGCTTCTGTGTCACTCTTCTCTTTGTTTATCTCGATGGATGATGTCAGTTTTTCATAAAGTTCTGGATCGTCCTGCACCTGTGCAGCTGGTGGCTGACTTTCTGTCTCTGTATTTTCACCATTTACCTGGGGCATATTATCGGCTTTGCGTTGGGAAGTGGCCCCATCAAAATATTCAAAAACCCGTGGATGTGGAGGAGGGATCCAGTTGTTTGACATTCTGTCTCTTCCAAACCTGTTCCCATTAATTTCTCTGCAAAAATTAAAATCTCTGTCATCCCTATCCCTCTGTCTTTCCCAGGGTCTTCTGCGGTCATCAAAATCTCTGTGAGCATCTTGTTCAAATCCTCTGTTCCAATTGGGACCACTTCTACTATCAAACCTGTAGTTTATGTGCCGAAACCTCTCTCTGTCTTCATGGAAGCCTTTAGGGCCACCATAAATAGGGAAGGCATGGTGCTCTCTTTCATCATAATCTCCTCTCTGTCCCCAGTGCTTGTCTGAATTGAAACCAAAATGCTCTCTTCGACCAAGGTTTTCTATACCTTGTCTGCCAAAACTTTCTCTCATGTCTACATGTGGTCTTGCAAAGTGTTCTCTTCCATCTACGGGAGGCCTTCCTATACCCTCTCTTGGATCAACTGGTGGTCGTCCAACAGAATCTCTGACATCCACTGGAGATGGTCTGTTAATATTCTCTCGGTTTTCCACTGGAGGAAAGCGATAATCTCTGTCTCCTTCCTGCTGAATGTTATCACCTCCAAGTGGTAGTCTTTTCTCTGGATTAGCAATGCTATCAATATTTTGTCTTCCTGGTGTTCCAAAAGGTCTTTCTGTTTGATTAAAAATATCACCTGGAGGAAAAGGACCTCGAGGTGGTGGGTGAAGAGATGGATCAAGGATTGCTGGAGGAGGAATACCACGCTGCGGTGGCAATCCTGGCTGCATTAATGGAAACCTTGGTCCAGGCGAATGGGGCATTAGGCCTGGACGGATATCTATGAGAGGCATTCCTGGCATCCTTTGACTACTAATATTTAAATGAGGCATGTTTTGAACCCCAGCTGGATGCTGCATTGCCAGAAGTCCAGAGCTACCCGAAATATTTGGTGGTGGCACTCCTAGAAGTCCAGAACTACTTGAAACGTTGGGTGGTGGCATTATAAGAAGCCCAGAGTTGCTTGAGACACTTGGTGGCTGTACTCCTGCCAGAACTCCTGAGCTGCTTGAGACATTAGGTGGCTGCATTCCTGTCAGAAGTCCAGGGCTGCTTGAGACATTAGGTGGATGCACTCCAGCTAGAAGCCCAGAGCTACTTGAGACATTTGGTGGCTGCACTCCAGCCATAAGTCCCGAGCTACTTGAGACACTGGTTGGTGGGACTCCGCCAGCAAGAGAAGAGCTACTGGAGGCAGCAGGTAGCTGCACTCCTCCTGCAAGACTAGAACTGCTTGAAACAGTTGGTGGCTGCACTCCTCCTCCAAGTCCAGAGCTGCCTGAGACATTGGGTGGCTGTACGCTTCCTGCAAGCCCAGAACTGCTTGAGACGCTGGGTGGTTGCCCTTCTCCAGGAAGCCCAGAGCTGCTTGAGATGCTGGGTGGCTGCACTCCTCCAAGTCCAGAGCTACTCGAGACATCACTTTGCACTAAAATGTAGCAACAAGAAGTACAGTTAACAGAAAATGCTAGTATAACACATAGCATTCAAACAAAAATAATGCTTATTCCATATTCAGTTAATGCATTCAGTGACGATATTACTAACAAGGTCTATCTGTTTCTATAATGAACATACATCATTTTAATCACACTGGTGATAAACAGACATTATGCCACAGCAATGAATGTTTCCTCATAGTAAAGAGTGTACAGTAGCTTAAAAGTGACAAACCCCACAGCCACTGCCCAGTTTATGCAACGGCAGTATTAAAATCTTCGATGTAATTCTATAAATGTTACACTATCCCACTCTCTCCTCCTCTTTTCCACTGCCACTTGTGTAGTAAGAATGCACTTTTACAAAGCTTTCTGAAATGGTTCCAGTCTCAGCTTTACTTCTCAAGTCTATGAAGAAAACATCCCTGAGCATTAGCTGCCAGAAATGATCATATGATGACAAAGATGGTTCCTACCACTCCTCCAACTTAAACTGAAAATGATACCCAGCTTAAAACTTCCTATTCTGTAATTTTAGTGCAACTGACTATAGTTTGACTTCCTCAGAAGTATGATGTTCCCCTGTATGCAATCACATCAGAAAATAAAAACATTTCTTACCAGATCTACTGTTTTCAGTAGAAGAAATCTGACGGTCTGCAAGATGTGATCCCTTTTCATCTGATTCTGGTTTGTTGATTGGCAGAGGATTAAAAACACTTCCAGTAGATAACGTTGGAGTAGCTAGACTGCTAGTAACTGTTCCAACTGGTAGAACAAGGCTAGTAAAAGGAACATCCTTCATCGTCTCTTGTGCAATTGGTAGTGGAGGCTGTACTAAAGCTGCAGAGAAATAACAGAAGCGTATCATAGTATTCAAATATTCACATCTTCAATATTAGTTTGGCAGAGGTCAGGCTGATAAACCAAAATAAGTGAAATTATTTACATTAAGTGTTACATTTTTTATAATAATTACTTATCCTCAATCAGCACTGAGATATTTAACAACCATGAACAACCTAAGGAATCAGTACTCTATAATAGGTCTTTTAAAACTTAAATACAATTAAAAGGCTAAACAAAAAAAAAAGATTATAAACTATTCAGTGACTAACATCAAATAGCTCAAGTAACAGATACATCCACTACAGTCAGGTTCAAATACTGAATTCTGCATACAAATAATAAATAATTAATTTGCCCTTTTTCCTTTTTTTCAGTAACTCCACAGTAACTATTATTTTTAGTAAACCTGAAAAGTTCAGTACAACTTTTTCTCAATAACCACTTAAGCCAGCTAAACAACAATTTCTGTATTGCTATTTTCTGTTACATGAGATTAACTTGTTTTTGGTTAAATAACATCTAGTACATCAAACAATTAAGCTTTCACAACACACCAACAACTAGTAGAAGAAACAGACTTACGTGTTGGAACAACTGGTGGGACTACAGGTGGTGGGACCACAGGTGGTGGGACCACAGGTGGAACTGGGGGAGGCATATAACCTGTCAATGAAAGAAAGGATAAATCATTACAAGTGAAGCAAAGACTTTTGTAGTGAAAGCCTGTCTACGTTATTCATCCGAGAAGCTGCATCACTGAAGACTAGCAAACAACAAATGTATGAAATGATACAACAGTGACTATTGTTTTAAAAAATAACCTCATCTTTACTGTAGATGACCTGCACATGCATCTTTATCCGAAGAAGAAAATTACAGGTTTCAAAATTACCCAAAGAAAGGAGACAAATCTTAGGCTTGTACATTTTCATTAAAAAAAAAATTAATCAAAAAAAATCTGCAGTAATTCTTGTTCTTGAGAGAATATGCTGGTAAAAATAATAAATTAGACATAAGAAATTTCATACTAGGTTAAAATTAGAGACTCAAAGGCAAGCTGCCTCCTCAAATAGTAACCAAGAGCTGATGGAAAATTATACAAGGCACAATGTAACACAGAAGCACACCAATAAAGTATACTCATTATATACTCTACTTTATTTTCAGTCTTACCTGGAGGTGGCTGTGAAGGGTTGAAACTTGCTCGCAAGAAGGGTGGAGGAGGAATTGGACTATAACCAGGAGGAGGGACAGACATCGTGACAGGAAATGCAGGTGGAACCAAGCTAACAGCAGGGACAGCTGGAGCTACTGGAATCTTTTTTCATGGAAAGGAAGAACAAGCTACTTCAATACTTAACAATATGCAATGACATTAGAAAAGGGACAAACTGATTAGACTGCAATTCACGTTAAGCAGTAAATGCACCAAATGCTTTGTGTGTGTGTGTGTGTGTATGTATATACACACACACTGAGTACATATACTTCACTATATATATTGAACAGCCTGAATAATCAGATTGCATTCTGAAATGGTACCTACGTTACAGGTAGGTAATGCTATCTTTATTCTTAAAACAACAGCAAAACACATGGTTAAAAAATATACTTATTCATGAATAAAAATTTATCTATGGGAAGATGATTGTAGAAAGGGAGAGAAAGAAAAGGAAGGAAAACATAGATAGCGCGGATATTTGAGAGCACTTCGAATTCTGCGATTGTGCTCTCATTAGAAAAATAGCAATAGTGGAAAGCTGAGTTTAGTACATGTACTGATCACAACATACATTAGGAGACAGTTGAAATAAGAAGACTATTTTTTGTGAAAAAAGCTCAAAATTCAATGCAAGTAAATGTAAATACATTAACTTCCATGGTAATTTTATGTCAGCTCAAGTAAATGAAATGTTTATACGTGTTAGGAAAGATAAACAGTAACAATATGAATACAAAAGAATGTGTATCAAGCAACTGCTTCTCATTCTACAATAGTTTTAGAGTTTGACAAAAAAAGCATATGTATTTACACTTGTTAAAAATGTGCAGTGTAGTTTACTCAAGAAAAATTACACTTTATTCTTCTAGTCTTCTACAATACCTTGTTGTGATTGGATTATAGTAAAAATTCTGGTTTAGCAGAATTAAAAGAAATACAGTAGAGAATCAAAGACTCACTAACTATTGCATATAAAGTTTAACAGCACACTACTTGAATAATCAGATTTTTTTTAAATGAGACTGTCCCTATGATGTCCTGTGCCAAATCACTGAAAAAATAATTAAACTTATATTTATAGCTGATACGGAGACAAGCATATTAGGTAGAAAAGAAACAAGCAGAAGTGAAAAAAAAAGGTCTGCATTGGTCAGCTTACAGAAAGATGTTTGCTTCTGTAAGCAAAATACTTTCTGTAAGTTCACTTTAATTTCTACTTACAAAACTAAGGTAACAATATTTTTTTAAATTACTCCATCTCTGAGCCTTTATTTGAGATTGTAAAGAAGTTTGGGATATGCTGTGCATGAAACTAAAGACTGTGCTCAACCACGGCAACTGAACGTACTCTAAAACATTTCAGAGATGAACACATAAATGCAGGACTTGGCATTTTTTTATTTAAATACTTCAACTCAGCATTAAAGTTTATCTGTATTGAGTAAAAACATTTCCCTCTGGGTCTAGAGGGCTTTACAAACTCAGACCAATACAAACCTGCAGCATAGTGACTGGTTGCGTGTAAGCCTCTGTCTGCATTGTAATAACTGTACTCTTATCAACTGTAGCACTCTGTGTAGTTTGAACATTTTCCTTAGCAGCTTCAGAGCTTCTGGTTGTTTCCCATTCTTCAAAAAGTATATTTTTAATACAAAAAGAAAAACAATGTGTTATTTCTTAAACACTAAGAAGACTTCTTCCTCCTTAAATTTTAATCTGGTACTTAACATAGACTCATTACAAATAACCCCCTAACTTATTATGAAAAGAAAGAAGTGCGGTTGCTTATTATTATATATTCTAATAATACAAATATCTTTAATCACCTGCACTACTCTGTTCAGTTATGCCGGTATACAAACTGGCTTTTCAAAATCTACAAAGTTTTTTCATCAGTCATTCTGTTAAAATTTGTAACAGAGTATGCTCCAGTTTTCTAACAAAAACACTGTTGTTCACATATTTGTGTTATCAGATAGGTATTGTACAATGACAGGAATTCCTCATGTTGAATCTCACCCCAGTTCCCATTTCTCGTACTTCAAGTATAAACACTTTGAATATATTTCCATAATGGTCCACATTTTAATTTTTGTCATTTATATTCAATTTTAATCAAAGCAAGACCACATTTTTACCAGAAAAAATACTGTTGCTATTATAAAACAGTCTTAATTTACTCTTTACTTCAGTACAGCATAGTCATTCGGTACTAGATATGTTTCAAGAAAACTCAGTACTTTTGCATCTTTCACAAACCTAACAAACCCCTCAATTAACAGGGTTTCAGAGTAAAATCTAACATTACTTGCTTTCCCGTCTCATTTTAGAGGGAACACCTTAAGGTTCAGCTGAGCTGTGCCTATTCAGACAAGTTCCAAGTCCAACTTAAGTCTTATACCTGAATATAAGACTTTTTCACAACAACAAGCAGATCAATTTCTACACAAATTACTATTTTACATACTTGGAAATTAGTGCAGTACACAGCAAATTCATAACTTTTAAAAAATGCTAACCTTTATTAATGTGCTCAAATTAATTCCTCTTTGTCACTGATTCACTGTCACGACAATCAGCTAGTTACTCATCTACAAAGGCAACCTATATTTCATGACTACATTTGTGTTGTAAACAAGTAGCTAGTAAAATTTATGTAAATTGAAAAATAATATGTATTACAAACTGTCTGAAGACTTGCAATTACCAAAATAAACACATATTCTAACTATCAGAATCACTATTCGTACTCATACCTGTATTTACTGTTTCCTGGTCAATCATGCCACCTTCAGCAAAACCCTCCAAATCATCCAATTTTACTTTCTCCCAAGGAATATATGAAACTCCCAGATCCACATCCCAGAATTGTTTGTATTCTGTTTTTACACCTTTATTTAAAGCCCAGGCAATCTGAAAATAAACCCAAGTCAGATAATCTGGTTAAATCATGTAACCTGTGAACAGAATATTTCAGATAATTTCCTTAATGTTTCTGTCACTGCAGATCAATCTTCCGTATTTATTTATTAAACCTTTAAAAAGTTTTTAATTTAAAATGAGCCAGTAGGAAGTTTACTTGGCCTCTGCAATAGTATATGGAAGATTAATTACATCAAAAAGCTTAAATTTGCTTTACATGAATTCTAACATATTTGTGGAAATTAAACACCTAGTGTTTCAAGGACTCTAATCCTAAAGTACCAAAGAAAGTAGAAAAAATCCCACAGCATTTAATAATACACTTAATTTTATATGAATACTATAAAAGTTAACATTAAGTGATACACACAGGTTGGTATAGGACTTACTTGTTTACAGTCTTGCACTTTATTCACTAACACGTACATAAAAATATTCTCCAAGTATTTCCTAAGTATCAAGTCATAATTTCATTTTATTATCTTTCATATCACCTCTTAAAAGTTGTATTTTACACAGAGAGGAAATAAAACTATTTACATCTTACTGCTTTATTCTTCTTCTCTATACTGTACGTTTGAATGAACAGCTGCTAAATGACAGCTCATCATATTAAAACTGTACCGTATGTGGAATGGACACCATCCTCAGATTAAAATCAAGTTACCTTAATGATTTTAGATCCAATTTTATAGGACCCAGAACTAAGCTTCTGGAGAGCACGATATGCATCTTGCCTATGAACCATACAGACGTAAGCACAACCTCTTGGGGGAATCATCTAAAGGAAAAAAAGCAATTGTCTTAAGAAGTAGGAAAACCAGTTCCTCAAATTATATAAAGACTTACATTCTAGATAATCATTAACTTAATCAGCAATATTAACAGCTTTGAGCATCAGCAAAGCTTAAGAGTGATATTTGCAGGGCACTTCATTTATAATATTTTCAAGAACCAGCAGCAAGCTGAAGAATGAGTGCTAAAAATGACGTGAAAGATTTTAACAACATGGAACAGGTAAGAACTGGGAGCTATACTATGACAAATTCAGAAAAGCAGAGGTTGCTACCTCTTCTTAAGCTCCAAATACACTGCAAGCCGAGAAACAACCTTTCACAGATAAGAAGTATCTTTGAAGGTAGAGTCCTCACTCCTGAAGTATGATTTCCACTAGCTTTAATGTTTTATTTAAGAAAGAAAAGTATCCTGTGGCATGTAATCTTTGGAAGTTTGCACTTCATATATGACAAATGCTTGCAAACAAAATATAGGTGTGCCATTATGTTGTTTAGGAGCACATAGCAACATAACAAAAAAAATACCTGAGATACAGATTTCAATGCAGTTCTTACAAAAATATGCTAAAGATATACAGTGTTATTCTAGGTACATAAAACTTTGTGGAATGCATAGAATGAACCATGTACAATAGGGCTTGCCTCTGAAATGTAACAGGCACTAGGACATTATGGTTGTAACATTACTTTCCTTTAAACTTCCTTAATTGCTAGTCCCTACAAATCAAAATAAGGCTTAAATGTCAGGCTATGCTTTTCTAAATACAAAAAAAAGGTTGTGAACCTTTTACAATTATATACTTGAATTTACTTTTACTATTTTTCCTACACATTAATAGTATTTGAAATGAATGATAATGCATGAGAAACATTTTAAAACTGCTGGAGTAAACGACAAAAATCCAATTTCTCTCATGTAGGTACGTTATTTTAGAAGAGAAGTATTTTCTCTTGAAACTGAATTATAGGCAACACTGAAGTACAATTCTAAGCATCTAAATCTAAATTATTAAAAATCATGAGAAATGCATCTCCTATATATAAACATCTTTTTACTTGTCACATTTTAGGATAAATACTTTTTTTACAGTACATTTTCTTTGCTTTTAAATGTTTCATCCACATTGATTCCACTTAAAGAAACTTCTGTAAGGAATGTAACCAAAACTAATGTGAATACACAACAGTTTCCATTACTCTAAGGAAAAATGACACCTGTCCCGTGACATGTCACAAAAAGAGAAAAGACATAACTTATTATTTCTCAAGACTCTGATTTAAAGGAACACATAAATAGTACCTGGCAACACCATTTTACCATGAAGTGTACTCTGTTTAGTGCTTCAAAATACAGTACATGGAAAAAAACAAGCTAATATCTCAGCCATGGTTTTTAAACAGTCATAAAGTGTCATAAATACAAGCTTAAGTTGCAAAAAGGAATGCAGAGGCATATTTAAGTCTATAAAACCTGAAAACGCATAACATCCTTACTTACATTAATTGACTCTATTTGTCCAAATTCTTCAAACAAGTTAGTTAAATCTTGCTGTGTAGCCTTCTTGTCTACTTGACCTACCCAAAGAGTTGTACTGCAAACTGTCAAGAGACACATTCATGTCAATCAAAATGCTAAAATTTTAGCTTATAAAATACTCTATAATGTGGGTATAAAAGGCTTTATAATTCCACTGAAATCACTGATCAAAAAAGCAAGAATAGTAAATCTATTACTTACTATATAAAGATTATGTACATCAACAAAGACATTAAAGGGTTAAAAGAAACCAAACAGAAATTCAGTACAAGTGTTGATTTGGTTTGTTTCATTTTCTTTTAAACAAAATATTTGTTTTCAAAGAAATGAAAAAATAAAATTATGTACATTAGCAGCCAAGGTAAACAGCCGCAAAAATTATTTAAGGGAATTTATATGTTCCATAAAAAACATACCCATAGGATTTAACAACGTAAGACTAAATTCTAACAGGCTAGGAGTGTATTACAGATGGGATTTAACTGCAGTATTAGGCCCTTGCATTTTCACCTGAAAGAAATAGAAACTATACTTTTAATTTACCTAAGGGGACATCCCAGATAGACAAACTTAGCTGAGGCCCACCACTGAGTTGAAAATGTTCATTGGTATTTCTCACTCTCGTCAATTCCACCACAAGCCCAGACAGCTGCAATTTGTCCCCCAAATGCCAAATCCTGTCCCCTCTGCCAAATATTCACATACATGTGAGCTAAAACTTCTTTCTGCCATATGTAAGGTTCCAACCCTTTAATGCCTCAAATATTATCCAATCTATGCAAGCCTTACCAAACAGAAGCAGTTACTTCTATTTAACAAAGGGTGATCTAGATGAGCAAGACATTAGGCCTGTACGGGTGGTTTTTGTCAACTGTCTTAGTACTTTCACTAATCCACGCAGCATCTTAAGGAACCTAACCAGATAACTTGAATCTCTTGGGCCTGACTGATCCTGAACTAAGGAAACGTTCTTTCTTCATCATCATCTTGATACATCACACATCACTTCTGTACCAATCTTGGTGCACTAAACTGGAAACTAGTACTGTGCATTCCTCTGTCAACTGCCATTTTCAACTGACAGCAGTACTCAGCAGTACTGAGAAGACTAGCATTAGGATTCCTCTTGGACAAAATTTATTCCTCACATGCCTGTAGATCGCCCTATCGTTTGTCATGGTGTTAAACCTTATGAAGCAATTCTTCAGACCTCAGTAAGTAGTAACAGTGGCTGTCACTGAATAAATGTCATGAAGTAAAATGCTTTTCAGGTGTATTAGCTGTTTATTTATCTATTCACCACCCAAAGTTTCCATACTTCCCTTAGTCTTCTTAGTATCTCCTTTCCATGAGTTAGGTCACTTCACAGGACCTCAGTTGCTGCTGCTGTTTATCAGGTTACTTAACATCCCTGCCTCCCAGCCCCACCTATTCTGGTTACAGCTCCCTGTTTCGTGGACTACTGGGAGAAACCTACACCATAAAACTGATGTGCCTCGCTTCATGTGAAAAGCCAGAGAAGAAAAAAATATATACATCATAACTGAATTCTAGTTCAGAGTTTAAACTACTGTATGGAAAGAGTTCTCCCTACTACCTTCCTACTTCTAGAATGCAAATTCTCTGTACAAATGACAGCAGTGCACAACGGCTCTCTGCGGAAGCTGAAATACAACTGTTTCTTTAGTACTTTCTTAAGATATGACCATTACAGTTTGTTTTTACAATAGCAAATTACTTGTTTCACATGTCTACCTGCTTTGGCTCCATGTTCCTGTGAAAAGCTATTCTAAAAGTAATCTAAGGATTTAATAAAACTGGCCTCTAAGATACTCAGCAAAGCATCCAAATTGCATACCACAGACCTAAATGCCTTATTAGCGTACCAATACTCAGATAAAGCGCAGAACATCTTCAAATACCCCAGAGAAAACAGCATTAAAGAGAAATGAGACTGTTACTTAGGGCCAGTCCTTGCTACTCTGTTCAGAAGCGATACTGGCGTGACAGCATCAGTAAAATCATCAGGAGGAAGTACGATACTTGCTTTCCTCTAAGATGAAATTATTATCTAAGTTGTAAGAAACATCAGAAGCGCAACATAAAAACCAAATGCTTATTCTATTTTGTAACAGTACTCAAGCTAAACCTTGTTCATTCAATTAAAAACAAAGAATTTTTTCCCCTTTAATACTACATCATTAAAACAAGAAGCAACTGCCACTTACCGCTTAGTGTTTTTGACCGTATAGGAGGCAATCCCTTCTTCTGACGTTCTTTTTCCCTTTCCCTAGCCCTTCTTTCACTAGAATATGAACGAGATGACTTTCTCTTCCTTTCTCTTGATCTTGAACGTGAACGTTTTCTGTGTTTACGCTTACGAGAACCAGACCGTGATCTAGACCTTCGTTTTCTTGGTGACCTACAAAATACTTAATTTCAGTATGCTGAGTTAAAACAAAATAATAAAAATCTAATTTAGTTGTCTATTAAGTGTAGACTTTAAGCACGAGGCAGACGTTTCTGTTATATGCAATCAATCTGATTCAGGAAATAAACTTAATGCCATTAGTGCGAGAGAAAGAACACAAACCTGGAGCCTGAAACAAAACAAAAACATTCAAAATCTTTGCAAGTACATCTATTTTTCTGGCATAGAAAAACTGTCCAGCTGGCTAGTGCTAGTTATTATTATTTCCTGAAGAGGTCTTAAAAAAATTTCAAGTAAACAGTAGAAATGCTAAATTAACTGTCATCAACCACACAAATATTAAATTAACACTCTTCTTTTCATTGTCAAAGCCTGCTCATAACAATTTTGGAAAGTACAGAATTAAGAGTGATAACCACAAATTACAACTTTGTCTCAGAAAACCTTCGTTTACTTAGTAAAAGTTAATTGTGAAACCTTGAGCGAGATCGCGAACGAGTTCTTGATCTTGAACGAACAGTTGATTTCTTTTCTTCTTGTTCAAAAATCTCTTCTTCAGCAACATCCTGTCCTTCATCTATATCCATGTCCTGAGATGAGATATAACAGATGCTCAATAATACATAATAAATATACTCACAATATGACTATATGAAAGCATACATCCATATTACTAATTTTGAAATCATTAGTATGTGTTTTCCTTTCAACTTCTGTAATCAAATTCACAATAGTTTTACCTGTTGTTGAATATCCATTGAATCATCTACATTTGCTTCCACTTCTAAAAACTGCTGTTGACTACTCCCTTGTGATGGCGATGCTGAGTGCTCTGAACCAAAATTTCCTTCTTGATTCTCCTCAGGGCTTGCCTAAACAACAAATAACATACCATAAAAAGCCTCATAATTCACAATACTCTGTCAAAATGTAACACTACATGAAATAATTGTGCAAATATTTCTGAAAAACTATTTAACTATTCTCTTATTCTCCCACTTCACATTAATGTAAGAGCTTGGAGGTTACTCCATTCCATTCCTTTATCTTTATCATCCCTAAATACAAAACTTTGAAATGATTAATATTCCTGAGTATAAAAGTAATTACTATCTCTTGGTTGAATCAAAACCCTAAAGAACACTATCTGTTGCTTAATTCGGCAGTCTTAAAAGAAAAAAAACCTCACAGACCAAACTATACCGATGAGAGCCATGTACAGAGTCACCCATGAATATGCATTAATAATTCTTTTAATTCATCTAATGAAAATATTTGCAATAACAACAGAGCTAGTTAAAAAGACTTATATTTAATTCCAAACTTCCTTATAGTGCATGATTAAAGCAATTACTACAATTTAAAAGTAGTTAAGATAAGCTTGTGTCATTTATGTTGGCTTGTCTAATGGAAACAAAAAGAATGTTCAGAGAAAGCTCCAAAATTTAAAAATGTAAAATACTAAGCGTATTGTTGACTCACTAGAGATAAAACTATAATGGCTTGTACATTGAACTGAAAGTACAAATTTGAAATAATTATCCATAGTAAACTAAAGTAATTCAAGAAATACAGGAAATTTAATGAAAATAGTCAGATATGATACCAGGAAAATCTTGAAAAGTAATTTTAAAACTACAGCCCGATATCGCAAGTAAATGTTTTAGCAATTCTCATCACATTTTCATTTAAATTAAACAAATGCTAGGTATCCTATCTGCCAGCAGAGTGATAGAAAGCAAACAGAACAACATGTAGTACAAGGTTTTTCTCTTTTATGTACATATTTTAAAAGGACTTATGTCAGTTTGCAGAAAAATAAAAAATTCTACTGTAATTCAATGAATGCATTTCCCTTCTAACATCATCTTGTTTGTTTCATTTTCTTTACATTTAATTATACTTCAACAATCTATTGCTTTATATCAATTCCTATATTTCTTGTGACTCCTTTTGTCTTCTATCCTCTCTGTAAAATAAAGCAGTAAAATAAAATATTATCTAGGACAAAAAAGACCCTACTAGTTTCCTAAACCATTAAAAACTCAAAGTGACAAATTCAGAACTCAAATGACATTGATTGAAACCTGAGTGACCGCACCTTTGCACAGGTTAAACCAAAATCCCCAAGAGATGTTTGAGCTGGTAGCCCCTTAGATTTTCTTTCAATCTAAAATATCTATTTGCCTGTGAAACTACATCCAAATACGTCACAGAAATTCCACTTCATATCTGACCAGTAGCAAGACAGAATAAACTTCTGGGTTTTTTTTACTAATGGGATTGGGAATTGTCATAAGGAGGGGAAAAGAGCAGCTAAATAATGAAAACTAACCTCAAAGAAAAAAGCCAGTTTACCTCACTGTAGAGACAGGACGCAATTCACACAGTTAAGAAGGTATCTTGGGTTGTCTTGAGCATCAGTTCTTCGTTAATAATTTCCCAGGAAATACATGACACTGTTCTTTAGCTTATCTTTTTCAACAGAATGAATCATTTATAAACCAAGACATAAATCTTGGTAGGGGAAATTGAACTTATCCACAACCAGAATATGTCCTTTTCATGGTTCTGAAGCAGCAGCTTGCACACTGCTCTCCCTTCAGACAGAAGCATAATGATTCCAGTGCTCACCACCTTCTTTCTGAGAGCAGGGAAAAGCTTATTTCCCCCCCATATAAATGGCTGAACAACCAAAATACAGTCAGTTTGTAACTTATCTGAGGGGGATACTCTTTTGTAAGAGAAGCAAAATGTATACCCCACACATCTGGTTGTACTCTTCTGCTTTAGGCACTTTCTTCCACCTATTTCACTTTCTCTGCAAGCTTCCATTACATGATTAGCTAGTGAAAAAGATTCTCATTGTAAGAGAAGTGTCAGTAGCAAGACAATATTTTTTTTGTCTTGAAGCAGAGCATGAATTTTTTTATGAGCAGCGAACGTAATTATTACAACAGCCACAAGATGGAGTTCTCACCTTTTGAGGCTGCTGTTGCTCCAGAAGCTGTTGTCTGAGATGTTCCAAATTTTGTTGCTGTAGCTGTTCAGCCAGCTGGTGAAAAAGTGAGTTGTTCACAGACTCTGGTACTAAGGGCCTACAACGAAATAATTCAAATGAAAAAAAGACACAATGGTGTTTCTCTTGGTTTTTAAACAGTTAGTAAGAAGGTCTTCACAACTGAGTTTTAATTTTAACTAAACATGTAAAATAATGAAGACAATGCAGCTAATCTCACTTTCTGTTATCAACATTATCAGGTTAATACTATGAATGCAACTAATAGAGAGGCGAACATGCTAACTTTATGATGAAGTCAACCAACTTGGGGCACAGACACTATATGTTTTAAACACAAATACGTTTCATTGATCTATTAAACTGCATTTTCTCTTTCTAACATTTCATTGTAACTATGCTCTGAAAGAAACATTTTCCTTACTACGTAACCCTAACACTCAGAGTCAAGAAAATTTTAGCGTTTTCTAAAAGAAACATAGCTTGATCTTACAGCTGGGACGCGGGAGTTTCCTTTTTAGGCTCTTC
This sequence comes from Piaya cayana, assembly GCA_013389865.1. Taxonomy (NCBI): domain Eukaryota; kingdom Metazoa; phylum Chordata; class Aves; order Cuculiformes; family Coccyzidae; genus Piaya; species Piaya cayana. The sequence goes on along the minus strand of WAAB01013408.1, from coordinate 36,774 downwards.
ATTTTGTTCAGATTCTTCCCCAAAGTCAAATCGGTCCATCAGCTTCTAGGAGAAAGTAAAATAAGCATTAGTAAGCACTCGTTATATGTCCCTTTATGTAGATTTATTTTTCAAAAGAAAAATGCTCTTACTTTTTAAATGCTCTTACAATTTAAATGAGAAAAAAAATGTTTGGCAAATAACCTGAATAGAAAATTAAATGCCATACTGCTATTGCTACCAAACTCTCGAATGCATCAAATAAAAAATTCTGTCCACAGAACTCTAGATCTCTAGCTGCTGTTAGAAGTACAACCACATGTTCTTTCCATAGTAAGTAACAGTTAGTTTGGAGGAAGGCTCAAATAAAGACTAATTTTATGTAATGATATCTTTAATTAGAAGAAATTACTACTAAAAGCTCAACTATTCAGTCCTTTGGAAATCAGCAAACTGCTCTGCTCATAGTAAGAGAAGATCTATATCTTGATTAGTTTACAAAGAACTGTATTTTCATACACAAGTGCCATTTAGACAAGCTGAATTCCTTCAAATGTACTGATCCTCGAAAACAACTTCTCACATAGTCTGCAAAATATCAAAGTAAGCAGTTGTCATGCAAGAGGAATAAGCCTCCAGAGGGATAAAAAGAAACATATCTGACAGGGATAAAGAAAAACTTGGATTAAGTTCCTGTTTTATCTGTAAAGATGTCTATGCTGTAGCTCTGCTAAAACAAAAAAAGTTTGGTTTATTTTTTAACAGACTAGAAGCATTTCACTAGTGTTTCTTGAAGACAAAACTAAAGAATTAACATGAAGAAATATAATGCATGTTATTGGTCACTGAGACTGCTTCTTATTCAGTAACTATTTGCAGATGGAGCAGTGCTATCAAACCCATGTCTGTGCATCTTTACACCCTGGAAGGATTGCGCAACGTAGAGTTAATGCTCCAACACAAAGCACCACAATGTATTCTCAAACCCTGAATTCATAAGAATAAAATAATAAGATGAAAACACAGGGTAGTAATTTTGAAATACCAAGGCAAAAACGTTTCCAGTAACAAGCCACGATGACTCAGTAACCCATTTTCTCTGTTAGAATGCTCCATTTACTCTCAATTTCTGGAATCCAGCAAGAAGAACAAGTAAGCTAACTAAGAGACTGATTAATCAAAAAGTTTTAGAACTGTTGGCCCAATGAAATCATCTAATATACATGAAAAATACTAAATATATTGCTGAGAAAATACACCAAAAACAGAGATCATCAAGGTTACGTGAGATGGGTTGCTAAAATCCACAGGAACTTTCACGAGTTATATCTAATCCACTTAAAGAAAGGAGGCCGCCTTATTTTCCTTCATTGTTAGACTATTTCAAAGTGCTTGTAAAATGTTGCTGCTCCAATAAAAATATGAATTTTAGAAAAAAACCCAATCTCATCATTAAAATCTTAGAAATCATGCATGTTCCATCATGACAAAGTAGAAAGGAAGATAATATAACACATACTATTTAATCAACTGAGAAAAGGAACGAATGGAAAGTAGTCAACAATTTATGATATGCCAAAAAAATCAGTTTAATGGGAGCCAGAGAAAACCAAAAAACTTTCAGCCAAGACAGGCAAATGTGCAGCATGACTTTTGTTTCTATGTTTCAAATAACATAATAGGTACTAAAGGGAAAATCTGAACTGAAATACCTTAACTTTTAAATAAATTTTAAAACAATACTCCCTACAATAAAGCAATAGCAATTAAAACAAATTAAATACATATTAAGATTTCTGTAAGCCTTTGACACAGTGCCTCACAACATCCTTCTCTCTAAACTGGAGATACGGATTTGATGGGTGGACTCTTTGTTGGTTAAGAAATTGATCGATGGTTGTATTCAGAGAGTACTCGTCAACAGCTCCAAGTCCAGATGGATATCCGTGACAAGTTGTATCCGATACCTCAGGGATCCATATTAGGACCAGTGCTGTTTAAGATTTTCATTGATTATATAGACAGCAAGATTGAGTGCACCTCCAGCAAGTTTGCAGATGACAACAAGGTGAGTGGTGCAGTTGTCACACCAGAAGGATGGGATGTCATCCAGAGGAACCCAGACAAGCTAAAATGGGTCTGTGTGAACTTCATGAGGTTCAACAAGCCAAGTGCAAGGTCCTACAGCTGGGTCAGAGCAATCCCCGGTTTCAACACAGGCTATAGGAGGACGTGATTGAGAGCAGACCTGCAGAGGAGGACTTGGAGGTGCTGACTGATGAGAAGCTCAACGTGAGCCGGCACTGTGTGCTCACAGCCCAGAAGGCCAACCATATCCTGGACTGCATCAAAAAAAGTGTGGCCAGCAGTCCACCAGCCCTGACCATTTTGGTGGTCCTCCACTAAATTCAGTCCAGTGTGTCAATGTCTTTCCTGTATGGGGGCAAGGGTAGCAACACCAGATGTGATACTGTAGATGCAGTCTACAGTAGACAGGATAGCTAAATGGGATGATCATTTCCATCAGTCACTTGGCTATACTCCTCTTCACACAGCCAAGGATGCTGTGGGCCCTATTTGCTGCTAGGGCACCCTACTGGCTCATGCTCTGGTATTTTAAGTATACTTGTTAACAACTCATTTTCTTATAAAGACTAGAATCCCAGAGATTAAGCAACTGTACGTCCAGTACTCAAAAAAAGTCTGTTAAGAGTCTAGTGTTGCTGTTCATTGTACCAAAGATAATGGAACGAGATTTATTTATTAACCTTCGGGTATATGTTTTTTTGTCTTCCCTATTTCACTCCAGAAGACACTGACACATGGTAGTTCAGCCTTTGGATACAACAGTTGCCATGGGAATCTGAAAGTTTACTTTTTTTTTCCCCTACTGCTATTCTACTACTGCTGTAATTGACAGCATAGTTGTTATAACCTAGCATGCAACTTTATTAATCTTCTTAAAATTCCTGAATTATGTTTATTTTTAAGATAGGGAAATATGTTGCAACACATACAAAAGTTTCTTTACATACTGGTTTTGTTTGTTTTTTTGCATTTTGACATCCTTTAAGAAGTGTTACATGACTAGTTTTAACTATAGTCATAAACTTACTTCTTCACTTACTATTGCTCTGTGGCTAAGATAAGAAGTTTTCTTGATGTTTATTATGTCAGAAAATTTCAAGTTAAATCACATTTCCGGAGAAACAGCATATATGAATTTATGCATGTTTCTCTTCCATTACCTGGTAAGAACTCATTCCTACCTCAGATTACAAACACAGGAAGGGGAAATAAAAGACATGCTCAATTATCAATGCCGTTTTACAAAGGGTGAAGAAAAACATGGCTTTTGTTTGGGAAATCAAATCCTTCTTTATACTCAGTGAACCTTCTGAATTGCTTCCAACTTGATTTAATCTATGAAAATGCCACTTACACCTAAACTCATTAAAACTAACGTTTTCATTTATACTAATATATACTAATATATATTTTAACAACAAATATTTCTTCAAACTGCTGTTATTCTATTCTACCTTATTAAATGAGACACTCTGTTCCAATGGATTAAGTGTGTTAGCAGCAGCAGCTGCAGCTGTAAGTTGTGCCGTGAGTGCCTGTAACTGTACGACAAGACCAGCATCCAGGGCTTGAAGTAGCGAAGGCTGAGGTTTCTGCTGCTGTATCTGCAGTGTCTGTATCAACTGTTGAAGCTAAAAGAGAAAANCAACAACAAAAATCCAACACCTAGTCTTTTCCCCTTCCAATGAGGAAAAAAAACTTCTCAGGAATGCAGTATCATCTAACCTATGGCTATTATTTCATCTTAATTTGTTTTTATTTACAGCAAGTTTTGTTCCCACTTACTGGCTAATTTGTTTTCTGTGGCTGATAAGACATGCAGACGCTTCCTCCTCCTAACTTGCTCTGATAGGTTGCATGATGACCAGTAACCACTCAGGATTTCCTGCTCTCTAGGGTTCCCTCTCTTCTGTTTCTCCAGTTTGATTCCTTCCGACCTGAAAAAAATCTGTTAGCCTACTACAGCTTCCTAAGGACCCATCTATGTTAGGAGAATCTGTATGCTGTTAACATCATTTGTGTAGAGAAAATAACTGCACTGTTGCAAGCTCCACTTTAAAGTTGATGTAATATGTCTATATGAAGATTCTGCAATAGTGTCTCTGGATTAGTCACAATGAAAATATGCTGAAACTCAGGTTGGCACTGACAGAATGCCATTTCCTTGCTATATTAAAATAACATAAAAGCAAAATAACCCAGAACTGGGAATGTAATTTGACTTCCTGCAATGGAGCAGATTCTGGGCTCTGTATCACACTATCTGAAGATAAAAACTGCCTAGATGCAATGTTGAACCAGAAGCAGCAGCTCTGGGACAACAGACGTACAGTGACAACAAAGTATGTTACAGTAAAAACAGAGTATGGGTAATGTCAAAAGACAGATGTTAAAAAATAATATTTAAAAAAAGTTAGGTGTTTCAACTATTATTTCATAATAGTTTTAGAGATGGCGTGGTCTTTGAGGTGATTTGTTTAAACAAATCTACTCATAACCCAAAAGAAATCTACAATTATACTGGAATGAGTACAAAACATATCAGACAAGGAAGTTTCAGAAGTATAGTGAATGGACCCAAGGTATTTCATCAGATTATAACATTTTATATATATATTTATATAAAATGGGGTGTGTGTGTGTGTGTGTGTATATATGTATATATAAAACTCTTCCTTCAAATTGAGAGGAGGAAAATAAAGAAAAATAAAATATCTTTCTTGTCCTTTTTTTGAAAAAATGTACAATCCAATTGCCTGGTATACCTTGATTTCCTTACTTGAACTTCCTCTTTGTATGCAATTTTTCGTAATAGGAGCTGTCCCAATTAGGACAAAGGCTTTTTCATGTGCAGATCTAGTAATCTGTTGAATAGAGATGTTCCCATGAAATTGTACAGATTTACCTCAACACAAAAGTTANATTCTGGGCTCTGTATCACACTATCTGAAGATAAAAACTGCCTAGATGCAATGTTGAACCAGAAGCAGCAGCTCTGGGACAACAGACGTACAGTGACAACAAAGTATGTTACAGTAAAAACAGAGTATGGGTAATGTCAAAAGACAGATGTTAAAAAATAATATTTAAAAAAAGTTAGGTGTTTCAACTATTATTTCATAATAGTTTTAGAGATGGCGTGGTCTTTGAGGTGATTTGTTTAAACAAATCTACTCATAACTCAAAAGAAATCTACAATTATACTGGAATGAGTACAAAACATATCAGACAAGGAAGTTTCAGAAGTATAGTGAATGGACCCAAGGTATTTCATCAGATTATAACATTTTATATATATATTTATATAAAATTGGGTGTGTGTGTGTGTGTGTGTATATATGTATATATAAAACTCTTCCTTCAAATTGAGAGGAGGAAAATAAAGAAAAATAAAATATCTTTCTTGTCCTTTTTTTGAAAAAATGTACAATCCAATTGCCTGGTATACCTTGATTTCCTTACTTGAACTTCCTCTTTGTATGCAATTTTTCGTAATAGGAGCTGTCCCAATTAGGACAAAGGCTTTTTCATGTGCAGATCTAGTAATCTGTTGAATAGAGATGTTCCCATGAAATTGTACAGATTTACCTCAACACAAAAGTTAAAAATACTATCCCTATGGAAAGATGTCTTCCTTTAACTTCCATGAAGCAAACCACTGGTTCAATCCCCACCTCCTTACTAGGGCTCACTATAAACTCTGCATAAGCTGATTAAGTTGATGATCTTTCCCACAATGCATCAAAAATGTATGACCCCTTTTCAAGATTGTTTTAGTTACCTTCTGATTAAGTGAAACAGTTCTTCCTATTATTTAAAAACAGTTATACTGAGTCTTCATAAAGCACCGTCTCTGCAAATGCTTCCAATTATTGTTCTACCTCACCAAGAGCTTTCACTAATTTACTGCAATAGGCAAGATGGAAGAGCTTCCCCTTGCATTCTTGGCCAATCCAAAAAAGATTAATAAATATGTCTGGTCCACCTTGTGCATTGCTGAGTAGAAAGGAATCAAACTGAAGAAGCAGAGATGGAAGCCCTAGAATGGAAAAATCCTAGGTGGTCATCATTCTAGCTATTTTCACACTGTTCTCAGTCACATCTTTTTTACTCTGCCACCTTACATGCCTCAACTTAAAAGCATGCATTCTCAACCATAAAACCATAAAATTCTCAACCATTTTTTATATAAAATCAAACACTTTGGAGTTTGGAGCATGGGAGGGAGTGGCTTGGAGAACAGGAAGAAGAGAGATGAACAGGATGGAAGCAAATCTTGCAGTTCATCTACCAGTTCTAGAGATCTGCCTGCACATAGTCCCCGTGGAGGAGTCTGCCTCCACATTGCTGTCTGAGACCATCTTTTCCCCCTCCAAAACCTCCTGTCATCCTTATTTTACCGTTTTCAACTATATATCCAAACATTATTTCTTTGTGATCTGCTGTCTTTAAAACTCCACTTCTTTTCCCATCTTCATAATCTCTCTTTTGCTTCATCCTTCCCCCCCCCAAAAAATATATTCTCTAGGCAATAATCTTTAAAACTACATTACTGACTTTCCATGTTTCCTATTTTCATTTCACATCCCCTCCTTGTTAAACAGTTATTCCACTCCTTCCTCCACACTTCACAAAGTATCCCACAAACTCATTTTACTTTGCTTATCAATGACCCATAAATTTCTTTCAGTGTAATCACATGAAAATACTGCCTCCAGTTGCCTTATGCACAATTACAGATGACTTTGCTTTGGCAAAGTAAAACAATCTCACTAAGTAAAGCTATCAGCAACAGCGCTTTGTAACAATTCACTGGTGACTGCTTTTCAGTCATATGTAAGGAATTTTTTATTAGAACCTCAGCATGTAACATCCTATCCCTCAATCCAAATAAAAATCCTTATGTCAAAAGTTATGCTGGTTCTGGCATAAACTGAAAATCAATAATCTACACTTTTAAAAGACAGCTAATTCAGTGTGCTCAACTCATGTGGCTACAGGTTAAGAGGATAACCAGTTTAATGCATGCAGCACATCAAGCCACTTTTTTGGAGTGGAGCATTTAGAAACTGAGGAGGACAGTCACTTACAAGACCTTATTTCTGAATGCAGCAAAATAAAATCTTTATTTAGCTAATGGAAAGATAAAAGAAAAAACACACAATGCACTTCCAGAATGAGCACATTCCCATTACATAATTCTGCTCTATATTTAGCTTCAAGGTATCCAGCAGAACTAGCTGCTGGATAAACTAGCATTCTATTTTATACCTATACCCATGACATCTTAATGCTGCTCTTTATTTAGTCATCTGCAATGCTATACAGAAAAGTATGTATTACAGACCATCTTATTTGAAGTCACATTCTGTGATGCTTTTAAGAAACAAATGGGGTTGGTTACAAAAGGTAACAGGAAGTTTTAGATTACCTGGAACTTACTTGTGATAAACAATCTAATGGGATAGTTAACACAGATACTGGACAGGACTCATGAAAGCAGTTATGCCCTAAGTGTACCTTAAATATGCAAAGTATCAGCATACAGTGTAACTGCCTACAAAATATTTACCTGTTGGCCTTGAGGACTCTGTAAAATTTGTGCAACGGCAGCAAGGGTATCTGTATTAGCAATCTGAGATACCCAAGGATCAGGTAAATTCTGTACCACATTGGCTGGAGTAACTGGAGTCACAGGTGTTCCTAAAAATGAAAATTCAATATGCCAAATATTTTAACATATAGACTTAGAAACAGGTTCAGAGAAGAAACAATACCTGCTGCTATTAAACACTGAGAAAGTACCAACTGAAACTATTTTTGACACACAGATTGAGTGCACAGTAACAATGGACATTCACATCAAAATAACTCAAGTAGCAGGATTACTTTAAGTAAGTGTAGTTCACAGTTTTTCCACTACTGACCCATGGAGACTACTAACAAATACCCTAGCGAATGCAAAATAAATGGGTTTCACACTACAATCCAAACCATTTAGTGGAAACAGTTTATACCAAATGATAATTGTTAGCAATCTACTCAGAGTCATTTGTTAAGACTGGAACTGACTGGACTTGAACATTATCCCCAAGTGGAGTCTCAGGGATTCTACTAGAATCTTCAACCTGCAGTAGCTGTATTCATGAGAATAGCTCATTTTAACATTTTTCAAGAGAAACATTTGAGACTAAATCAACAATCTTATAACTAGCATCATGCCATAATCCAGAAAAATCCTCCATCCCTGCAAATACTCCTGTTTTTAGCTCAGAAGCAGAGATATCTCAATGAACATTAAATGTAAACAAGTAGATAACCATTTTAAAAGACAATTTTCAGCAGAATTTAAAGAAGCATTAGAGTAAAGCTACAATTTCAACAATTTAAAGTAATCAAACTAGTGAAAAAAAAAAACTGAGCTAGAAGATGCAGCAAGTATCCAAGAGACTGCACGCATTTACAGACACCAGTGAAAAATAAGGTGGGATTTGTATACCTTGCTACTTCTCAGCACTGGATCAGCAAAAGGCAGGTGATGAAAAGAGGTCCATATGTGCCAAAAATCCAATCCCTATGTGTAAATTTCCCACACATCCCAATCCCAAATGAAAAAAATCTCCACAAAGAAACCCCTGAAAAGCCAGTTCCCCACCATCTACCTACGTAAGTAACAAAGATGCTAAGACCTCAAAATTTTCCAATCTGAATGTATAACAACATTAATGTTTGGTAACTTGGGACATACTCCACAAGCAGTTTTTGCCGACATGATTCTCCAGCATGATTTCTGGCCCACACACTTCAGATTTGAGGGAAAGGGAAGTATCTCACTGGGTGCAGCTTATATTGTCAATGTGTTTTTCTCCCCTTTAAATGATTGTCTGTTTGCCAGCAAAAGGAGCACTGTCTGACACTATCCAGCAAGCTCAATCCTACAAATAGAAAAAAAAATACGGATGTACCCTCCTTCATTTCTTCCAATTGCCACATCACTAACACAGATTGTAGTAATGCTGTGTTGGATTTTAACTCTGTCAGTGATCTACCATTTCAACTTCTTAGTGCTAAACTAGGTCTTATTGCACTGTTACTCAATCAGAATATATTAACAATACAGAGCTGGAAATCAAACGCAAAGAGACTGCCACTTGCATTTGCTGTTTCCCTCATCTAGATGCTGGTTATAATAAATTTCTTTCTGGCATTCACTGATTTGTTTAAAGGAAACCAGTCAGATCTTTCAGCATGTTAACAGCCAATATACCAAGTGTTTTGATTAAAAGTGGGATTTTAACCTGTTTCTGTTTACCTGGTGTATTGTTGCTCATAGCAGCTGTAGTGCTGGGCAAGACAGGAGTCACAACTGGAGGAGGAATTCCTGCTGCCATATCCAAGAGAGGCTGAATAATTTCACTCTTGAACACATTATTCTTCTGCCATAAATTTAGCACTCTAACAATTTTACTCTAGAAGAAAAGAAAACAAAATACCAAAGTCATCCTTATCTTTCTTGTTATTAACAGTTACGGAATTCTTAACCAGCAATGTCAACGTGTCTAAATTGAAGAACCTTTATGTTTACAGTTAGAACAATAAGAACAGCTGTATGTCTAAGCTCTGAACCTGTGGTCGACCTTATGTAAGACATGCTATGCACATAGTGACAGTCTTTTTCAACATAAAATGGAATACATTGAAAAAATATTCCAAAAACCAGCTGTATCTGGCTCTTTTGTACCTTTACTCTTGGAAGATAGAATGGAAGGAAAATTATTTTAACGAAGCATTTTAAAGCATTAATAATTAATAAAATATGCAATTAATAATCTCTTAATAGTCAACATATACAAATGTAATTCTGATCTACCTATGAACCAAAATGATTTGTGTTCATTGAAAAATGGCCTATGCCAACATGACTGCTAAATACTTTTATTAGGCAAGTAGATATTTTGCAAGCTCTCTTGATGAAGTAAGGATCAAAAGTTTTAACTGGAACAATTCCCTGCCTATTGAAATTACATAGTAATACTTAAAAATGTGGATCAAGGGGAAGGAAAAAACAAAATTAAGACTTGATAAAATTCTGTTAGATGTAATTCATCGTTCGGCTTGCACTTCTGTTACATTTCTATTCCACTGTTTTGATCAGCTTGCAAATGTTTTCTTTTCTAAGCTTTACTTCTACCAGAAGTCAAGATTTTGCTTAATTTTGTAAAGTTGTATAGAAATATATGATAGAAAAATACACTTTGATTATCTGGGAAATGAAAAAAAGTTAGTTGCATTATAAAGAGCAGAAAGTTCTTCACAGAATCTCATGTTCACTGTCATGAAGACAACTTAATTATTTAAATGTTATTAAATGTGAAGACAAAGCACTTAACCAGAGTGTTTAAGCCAAAGAAATAGAAGTCTGTTTGCTCAGAACTCCAGGAGGATACTTAACTTTAATAGAGAGAAGTGCTATATTTTTACTGCATGGAAGATGTAATTTAAAGTTCCTTTACAAAAATCTCTTCCATTCAGCACTACAGGATGTGAGCTTTTCTTCCTTGAAAGTTTATTTTATAAGGCAGTCCTTGACAAGTCCATCAGAGACTCTAATTTCCCTCTTCTATCCAGAACAGCAATAAAACTATTTGTGTCTCAGTATCTACCTCCCCCTTAAATTTTCCATGGCTGAGCCAGATGAAGGAATCAGTGGGTTTTCTCCTGCTACTTTAAATGAAATGCTACTATAGTTCTGCTTGATTTAAAAACAAAACAAACCTCACATTTGCTCATATAAAGATAACTGTGATGTTCCTCCATGCTTTCAGTCAGATTAAACATCAAAAAGCTAGAAAACAGATATATAACTTGGTATCTCTGACTGCACAATGTTTTGCTGGGTCAGATATGGTAACTACTTTCACAGCACACAGACTTTTCTATAATATGGAATCCATAAGCAACACAGCAGCAAGAAATCAGTTTGCAAAACACATTTTCCCTAACTAAGGTGAAAAATATCCTAGAAATGAACCTGATAGGAACTTTAGAGATTACAGATTTTACTATCCCTCTACATCAAACACCTCTAATATGATACATTACTTATACAGTAATATTTCAATGCATGATAAGTGGAATTATTTCTTATTCTACAAAAACCTTACTATATTTTTTTCAAAACCAGACACAATCTGCCCATGCCTGTGCTAGCTCTCCTCCTTCAACAAGTCAGGCTATTTCAGTATCACTATATTTCCCAGAGTAGTAAGCAGAATGATTATACAAAACAAACTAACACTGCTTAAGGAATACAACTATGAACAAAACAGTAAGTTTATTTACTGTAAGTAAAACACTGCGGAACAGAAATAGCATGTTAATCACACAGATGACCTGAAACCAGACTGGAAAAATGTCACTTAAACTAACTGACCTGCTCTGCAGCACTTCAGAACTCAGTTGCAGAAGACAAGACAGACATCCATAGCACAGCTTTTACAACCACTTAAAATCTGTAGATTCCAACATATTTTACTGCAGAGGTCCCAACTCCTCTAAAAAGGCAAGAATCCTAAAGCAACTACAGGAGTCATGCAGCGGCTGAAACTGCCTTAGTGACCTACGGATGCTTTGGGTTTTCAGATCTTTGGCTGAAAAATACAGCTGTAGGAATTCATGCGACTATTCAAAGAATAGCCCATCTATCTCTTCCTGCAGTGTCCTGCCTCACTTACTACTTGAGCTTAACACAAATTTATGTGGAGATAAAGCCCTTAGCATTTCTCACCTTTTAGTAACTTTTCAATTACATAAGAAGAAACTAACTATTGTAAGATCAGTGACAAACATGAAGGAAGTTAAGCTGCCTGCACTCTGTGCTATTTCCAGCCAACTTTATTATAAAGACAATTTGGCATTGGTTGTGACAACTGTAGGCCAAAAGAACAGCTGAACTATTGGATCAAACTATTCAGGTTAGGCCTCACTGAGTTGCTGGCTGATTCAATATCAAAGGAAAAATAACTTGTAAGATACTTTGCTCCTTCAGTCCAAAACAGGCTAGCTTGTACTGAAGATACTGCTACCTAGATAAACATTCATTCTTTAACACCGTACAAAGCCTGCTCGCTCATTTTCTTACTGAAGAGAGGAAAAAGACAATAAAAGACTGATTACAACTCCTTGTCCTACCACATGCCCACTGATGTTTTCCTAGCAAAATAAGGTCAATAATTAAATAATTAATTAAATTATTAATTAAATAATTATTAAAAATAATTAGCTCAAATCCACCCAGTCTTCCTGAAAACCTTTCCACCAGTCTATTTAAACTAATTGGATGTGTCTTCCCCCATCCCTACAGCCAGACATGCAAAATCAAAGAAATACATATTAATGTGTAAGTCTGTAATTAGGCCCACTCAAGCAAGCAGAAAATGAGATCAAAATCTTTATTCTTTATAGACAACATAGTAAAGATTGTCTTAATTAGTAAGATCTATAAGTGATCTACCTTGTCATCCCCAGGACAACGGTACAAGTTCTGGAAAGTGCTGATGATGTTATTGCTGAATCTTGGAGCAAACACATCCTTTTCTTGTCCAAACTGATGCCGGGACTGTCTCACAATAGAGTCAATGACATACAGACCAGGTACCTTGTATTCTGGCTTGCACTAGAAACAACAATATTTTAAAATATGCACATATGACAAATAACAAAAAACATTAATAGCTAAGTAAATATGAACAGTCCTCTAGTTTTTAAATGGGTCAAAGTATTACTAAAATGTTCTGTATTTAATAAATTTTCCTGAGAAACAGAACTCTCAAAACCAGCCAGGCTAAGGTTTGAATTATCACATTTATATGTATTCTGCAAACGTGTAAATGGTTTAAAACCAGCTTCCTACCATTAAAAAATCAACTTATTAGAATCTTGCTACCATAATTAGCACATGAATCACATACCCTTTTTTAAGAGTACACATCTATTTTAAGAGAACAGCATAAAACACGACCAACTTCTTAACTGAGAGTAGCTGTAAATATGCTTCAAAGTACTTTTGTGCTTCTTTATTATTTAAACCAACATTAAAATTATGAACTGTTTATTTCATTTTACATGGTTGTAATTAGTGTGTGGTATATCTTTTCCTGCGAGAAAAAAAAAAAATTTATTTGGACATCTGTTTGGTTGAGAAAATACCAGTGACAGTTATTTTAGAACTCTAGAAAGCTTGCATAATTTACAAATAGCATGGTAGTTAATAAAGTATGCCTGCTAACTACAATACTCATTACTTACGTAATTTTACTGACTTAACAACTAAAACTAAAATCTTTGTCTCTTAATTGCAAAGTAATTGCACCAGACTACTACACCCAGTTTTAAGATAGAATGAAAAGTGGTACAAAAATATAATGAAGTCATCACCAGGATATACTACAACATGAATTTACTTCATGAATTATTCGTTGTACACACTTATCACAGAAGGTGCTACAGAAGACTTGGGGAAGTACACCCATGTTTTGCCAGAGAATAAAACAAACAAACCAAAACAACAAGTGAGCTAAGAGTTGCAATTATTTCACCTAAATTTCAGTAACCTCATGAGATTAATTTCGAAGAAAGAAAATTTTGTAGCAGTAAAACAAAAACCACCAAACAGTACACTAATTGAGATGGTACTGACATTACTCTACACAAGTCTATGGCAGATTTTAACAGACAGTTCAGTAGTCTTGAGCTCTAACTTGAAGCAATTGCTTCCAGAAAAATAATCCAATTGTCTTCCAAACATACAATTTCAGTCCATAAATATCAAATGGCTTGCTTCCATCTGCTTATCTCCAATTCTACTGAAATAACCACTTACTATTTTAATAATTTCTGTATTTCACCAAATCATTCATGAAATAACGAAGAAAACACATGAAGTCCACCAAAAGGTAACATCTATTCAAAAATGATCATCAACAAAGTTATCAAAACCAACATACATCTACCTTCTCTAACCAGCAATGGACAGTTCACAACTACCTCATCAAGCAACACTGGACACTTAACAAAAAATGTGTGAAGATAATCCATACCCTTGGTAGCTTGCAGAACTGTCATGAACAATCATTACAATTTCTGACAAACTGCCACTCTTTCATTCAGAAGATAAACCTTCTCTCATGCCTTTGAAAAGAGAAATGCCAATCACAGACACTGCAACTAAAAACTAGTATTTGGACCTCGGGCAATCTCAGATTAATGTCGGGACATAAAACTGCCAAGCGCTACTACTGATCAGAGATGGGGAAATCTGTATCTGCTCTCATCCTCCTCTGTCCACTTCTAACATTAAACACACATCAGAGGATATTGATCCCTTTTCTCTTAAGTCAGAGGCAATGCCTCAAAAGACAAAAATTCAACAGAACCCTAGCAGTGATGGTAAAGATTACTACTAGTCTTTACTACTGCCATGAAACCTACATAAGACACTTTTTCCACGTAGGACTGATGTTCTAGTACCTAAATAATTCACTCTAACTATGCTGAGACAGTTAAAAACACTAGGCTAAAGCTGAACCTCATTTTCACCACCCAACCACTGCTGAAAGGCATTGCAGCATACACTGGGTACCAGAGAATATAAGGTAATGAGAAAGACAGGTAACTGACAGAACAATCTAGACTGCTTCATAAAATGGACAACAGAAGAAAATGTTGCTATGTTGGATGCAATTTAACAGACTAACTAGCTCGTTTGTCAAAATAAAATGGCATTGTGATCATAATTTACTCCTATTATCACAAGGAGAAGGAATTCAGTACCAAAATGATCAACTGCACAGTCAGGTACAATGTAAACAAGGAGGAAAGACAAACTTGAATGGATTTCCAACTGGAGGTAAAGAGTAGTTTTACTCGAGAATAATTAACTGTTGCAAGAAAACAAAATGCAGTAAAATTCTTTGTTACTCAGAATCTTTAAATTAATACTGCATCTTCCCAAAGTCTAGCCATATATTTTTTTTTAAATTTTAAATTACTAGCAGGAACCACCAACCGAAATACTACATCTCCTGCTACAGAAAAGGTGAGACTGAATGGCTATCTTCCCTTCAGCTTCAAAAATCTACTGGAAAATCTGGCAGAAAAGCAAAAGCAACTATCTCTCACCAAACCATTGTCAATTCTTTTGCTGTTAGCTCTTCACATCGGCTACTGTGACAGCCTCTTTTAGCATTCAATGAATACATACAGATAATAGTCCGTTAACTGTATGCATAATCATTCAAATCAAAGTACATCAAACAAAGTATTTGTCCTTCTATATCTTAAGTTATGATAGACTACTGTTTACTAGCAGAAACTGAATGTGACTAAAAATTGAAACAAACGTGTGGTAAAAATATTAATCCACTTGTGTACCTAAAACCCAATGCTCTTCAATATTCTCTAATCCAAAATGAGGACCTTTTTCTCAGTGCTATGACAAAATACCCATGACTGCCTTACCTTTTGAATGAATTTCTCAACACTCTGCACAACGTGCTTGTAGAACTGGAAAATAAAATAATATTTCAATAGAGAAAATCTGAAGATGCACATACTTGTTCAAGTCATGCAATATTGATAGTTAAACCAGAATCAGAAACTTTAGTTGGTTAATCAGCAATCCAATATCTAAAGCTGAGTATGCTGACTTCCATAGAGCATGTAACAGCTAAAAAAGCTAATCTCACTTTTTCTTGCCTTCTGAAGGCTTTTCACACTGGATTTTTTTTGAAAAACATGCACTGACTTAGTGAGAGCTAAGAGAATAATATAATTGTTCCTTCAAAAACATACAGTTATTTCACTGTACGTGACTGAAGACATTAGCCTAATGTTAATAAGCATAGCTCTTCTTTGCATCTCACCTCCTTTCCAACTGTTCACTTTAATAACGTAAAAAATTGAGTAGAGGAAGACCTTGTAACACCTATTGAACACTTTTCCTTTTAAAATGGCTTGTTAGGGTTTTTTTCAAGAAATCTCACATATCATCACAATGGCTCTATATCATCTCAGTAACTGTTCTACATAATTAAATGTCATTATTGAAATTATAAGTGTGGAAGCAGGATTTCCAAGTTAAATACATGGTAAAACATTTGGTATGATTTAATTATTTAATTTATTGAATCATCCGCTATCATTTACTACTTTACGTTCAATACAAGTTTTTAGCATTTTCACTAGAATGCAACAGACTACTTTACACAGACTTCCCTTATGTAAGAAAAGTGAATTTTGTTCTTCTGTGTCAAATTTAGCTCTCTCCAAATTATAAAACACCAATATGGACTTAACGATCTGACAATATATCTGCACGCTCAGTAAAGGAACACAGGCAGCAAGAGCATTAGTTGGCTTTTTTTGCTTTTATCGTATTCTCCTCTTTACCTCTCCAACTTCCAATGAGTATCCATTTGTTTTAATGCTTAACATTAATGGTATAATTTTTCAGAGCTGTTGGTGCTGCTATATTGCTATTTGACAATTAATTATGCTTGGCGGCAAAAAGGTCTTTGATTAGTGTACTAATGCTAAAACGTAATAACAATTTGTATCCAAGTAACAAAAAAACATCTATTAACGACATTCACAAAAAGGTATACTTGGAATTTCTGAAAAGAAAATAAAACTTAAAAAACTGAATTGATCCAAAGGTTTCATATCTTTTTTTTTTTTTTGGGAGAGGGAGAAAGTCAGAGATGGGGAACTCTAGTCTTATATTCATATATCCGTTCACAGGCAATGTCAGTGTTTCCTTTTGAAAGTGAAGGAAAAAATCTCCTTTCAGATCTGATTGAAGAGTCACATTGTTGGAATTCTTTCTCACGACAACCAGCAAATGAAAATCACACAACAAATTAAGGCTTCTGCTGCACTCCTGATAATTCCATCACTATCACATTGGATCATAACTTGGAAATTCTACACGCAAGGGAGGTGGAAAGTTCTAAAGTAAGTTCTTAGAATTATCCAATTACTTTGACACAGACAAAAAATAGAAAGGAAGACAAAAGAAAGTGGCCAATTTCTTACCTTTATAGCCTTGATTGCTGCCTTGGTGATCTGTGTCATCTTAGCTTTAGAAATGGGTGGTTTATAATCATTTAGCGAGTACAACTGCAAAAAGAAAACAAATTAAATAAGTCATGAGAAACATATTCTGCAGCTATAAGCAGTTGTTTTTCCACAAGAAAATGCCACTACTTATTTTCATTGCACTTCAAGTATATATTATACCAGAAAAGGCATCCCCATTTAAGAGAAAAAAAAAAAAAGGTCCCAATAAAACATAAGATCCAAAATGCTTAAAAGATATTAGTTCTTTTCTTTGCAATGGTCACGATATATCTAGTTTTACTAAGCACTACATACAGCACACACTTGCAGGTGAAGTTACAAAGAAAATACATGTAATATGCGAATACCATAGTTCTCATTAAGTTTTTCTTTCTAGAGCAAAAAATATTTTTTACTACCTTTACAGAACCAACAGCAGAAGCTTAGCCAATGTTCATCATAATATGCGTGCTGAATAAAATACTTTTATTTTCCTTTAACACAAAAATCCAACCCAGTGAGAATGTCCATGTAGCAATTTTGCCACTTACAACAGCAGATTTGGAAAGAGCATAGACTTTCTTCATTCACTGTGTTAACTCACAGAAATAATATAACACAAGTATTACAAACGCTTAAGCAAAATTCCATCTGGGTTCTCAATTTTAAAAGCAGCTTTGTAGCTTCATTAATCACTAACCACCAAAACACTCACAGTGGGTAGGATGCAGTAACAACTGTTCTTTTTACTAGTACACACATTGTCCTAGCAGAAGCAATCCAGCAGGATATTGATCAGAAATTTGCTTCATCGTGAGATCTGTACATGATTTAACTTCATAGCTATGGCTGATAGATGGTAATTAGAAACAACTCCATCCTTCACACTGAGCCAGGTCTCCATTGCCCAGACTATTTACTTGTTCTGAACACATCTGATTATTCAGAAGATACAGTTCTGAACAAAATGTTGCTCTTTTCTCCTTCAACCCTAGGTGCTAACAGACAAGGGACTGTGTAGTATTTGCTGTTTTCATGCATGAAAAGTCCAGATACAAAATGCCAAACTGGTCTGAAGGATACTCATGACTTAACTTACATTGCATTTTTGTTTACAACACAGATTTAGAAGCACATTAGCTCAAAAACAGAGCCCGACGTGGTAACAGGGAAGACCATCCATAGACAATTTCTTATTTCTTTCCTAAAGACAGGAAGAATTGGGAGTTTTTCCATAAAACAGTCACTGAAACAGAAACAAAGCAAAAAGATCCCTCTCCTATCCTGCTACACACCCTGAGCAATGCAGATATTCTTCAGTCAGATCTGAGACACCAAGAGATAAGGATTTCTCCTCCTTACAAACCTGAGATGTTTATTTCTTAATAAATTTCTTAAGTTTTAACTAAAACTTTGTATATCTGTCAAAAGACAGCCTGAAAAAATATGGTTCATCCAAGTATGTCTTCTCAGCTTGAAATAATTTCCATTAAAACAGTGAAATTATAACCAGTTCACAGCTAGACATCCACTTTTAAAACAACTGCTACTATTTCTCACTTATGCTAGTGTTAATTGCTGTTGCAAAATATTCTGAATTACTTATGTGTTTCTTATGCAACAAAAAACCAATATGCTTCTAGAATTCAACTAAAAAAATGCTCTTCACCACCAGGGAGGAAAGGGAGAAAAGGGGCAGAAAATCAAGAGTCTCCAGTTAGTGTCTTCTGTTTTATACTCATAGTTCAGTCCTCACTTCCAGTTACTCACAGGTACTTTTGGGGTCACTAAAGTGCCAGAAAAATTTTGCTTACACTCTGGCAGTGCCTTAACAGAGTCAGTTTGGGTAGTCCTGGTTATCATGCTCCCAAAGCCCAAAATACTAGTAAAAGCAATTCACAGATATGTGAACAAATATGAAATCGGCCTTGACTCAAGAAGCCACCTTGCCAGTCTGAAAACAGTCACAGGATAAATACGAACAGCAGCTTCTCCACCTATGACATACACAGCTATAAGGAGCAGAACCACTAACTGAAGCAGGTATGCTGGTACCACCTCCAAGTAGTCAAAAAGTTTTGAAACGATCAGGAAAAAAAAAGGAGACAAGGCAGTTCAAAGAAAGCTATAACGTAGTGTTGGAAAACATGGAAGAGTTGCATACAACTGATTCTGAACCATCAGCTGTGTGCAGTCAAGTATTTTAGTATTACACATCTGGATATGCCAAAATGGTAACATGGGTTGTTGCTAGCATCCTGTTATATTATTCCAGGTAGCAGAGAGTCAAATTTATCATTAAGGACAGGTAATCCAAGCTGGAAAAAAAAATGAAGCAAGAGAAAAAACAAAGTTAATAACAGTTCTGTAGAGAGAGGCTTTCTGGACAACTGATGCACTTGTTCCAGGTTTTAACACAAATTTAAAGGAAAACACAAATCCCAAATTTATTACCCGAAAGAAGCTAAGAAAACAAAAATATCATTATTTTTAATTACTTTTCCTTAATTTCTGTAAGGAGCTTTTAATTTCCTATAAATGTCATTTTGATAAGTACATTCACTTAGAAATGATGGTTTAGGTATGTCACTGCATAGCAGAAGTCCAAATCAGCTGCATTTGTACAAGGGAAAGTGAGGGCTCAGTGTGAAGTATCTACACGCAGTTTTACAACATGTAATGCAACACTTCATTTTGAAAAAAATAATATTCAAGTTCCACTTATAAAACTAAGAAATGTGATACTTCTTTAAACTTCTTAACCTAGACTTTTAGTGTTAAACAGAATTCAACTATGTATCACAGACAACCCCACCATAGTTTAATACAAATGATCAGGGCCCCCTTTAAGCACGGAAAGGCCTCAGTAAGGTCTCCTGAAAGTCTTCTCCAGGCTGAACAAACCAAACTTTCTCAGCCTTTCTACACAGGTGATGTGTTCCAGCCCTCTGATTATTTTCATGGCCCTCTTCTGGACCCACTCCAACAGATCCATATGTTTCAGTGCTGGGGACCCCAGAGGTGGACACAGTACTCCAGGCTGGGTCTCAGCAGAGCAGAGGGTGAAAATCACCTCCTTCAACCCACTGGCCACATATACGGTTGGCCTTCCAGGCTGTGAGCACATGTTGTTGGCTAATGTCCAATTTTTTATCTACTGATACCCTTAAGTCTTTCTCTGCAGGGCTGTTCTCAACAATCCATTCCCCACCCAGTCTGTATTGATGCTGGCAACTGCCCTGACCCAAGTACAGGAGGGCCTTGCACTTGGCTTTGCGGAACTTCATGAGGTTCACGTGTGGCCTCACTGCAAGCCTGTCAGGGTCCCTCTGGATGGCATTCTTTCCCTCAAGCATAGCAACTGCACCACTTGGCTTAGGGTCATCTGCAAACTTGCTGAGGGCACGTTTAATCCCACTATGTCAGTAATAAAGACATTAAATAGCATTGGTCCCAATATGGACCCTTGAAGGACGCCACTTGTTACAGATATCCATTTGGACACCGGGCAATTAACAGCAACTTTTTGGTAGGTGCCATCCAGTTAACTCCTTATACATCAAATAGTTCACTCATCAAATCCATTTGCTCCTCTGTTAGGCTGGCTAGAGAAGCAAGACTTAGTTGCCTCTCTATGAAAACTTAATGAAAACTTCTAGTACAGATGACGTTTAAGACATTGGACATTTAAAGAAATGAAACCATATAGCCTTCAAATCCAGTTAAAGTAAACCAACTTCAATTTATTCAGGATTATAAAATATGAAAATAAAAGCTAAATATATGTATACATTTTTGTTTTAAAACTTGTGCTTATACTCTGTCTTATTTTTTCCTTTTGTACAAATGCTTAGCCAAAACAGTTTGTTGTAATTATTTCCTGAAGATGCTTTTTTTTTAATTTTAAGGCATTCATGGTGACTGACAGAAGAAAACTACTTGCCCTCACATTAAGGCAACCTTTAAACAAACTAGGACGAAATGGCAATGTGGCTAAATAGTAAAGTCAGTGAAACTATCTGAAGTAAAAAGTTATGTTTTAGAAAATCAGAAGTGCTATCCAAAGCATGAGAAGGCAGAGTGAAGTGATAATATGCTCTAGTTAGTAATGCACATGTGAAAAATAAAAGAATCAAGTTGGGGAAATAAACAGGGAAAAAAACCCATAAAAATCAGCCCTTTTCAGAAGGGAGAAGGAATAATGGATCTATTAGTGTGCTCTTCTGGGACAATTAGCATATAAAGAAGGACTCATAGGAGATAAACCCTTCCCTTCTCTTTTTTAGATCTACAGACTGAGGAAAACTGAAGGGACTTCCCATATCAATACCCCCCCAAGTCTGTTTATAAGTAGGTAAAGAACAAGTGCATAGTGTGAAAAATAATGAAGTGCTAGAATAGAAATAAAGAATGAAAGACCTAATAGCTGTGATTTGTGAATTCTCACTTAAAACAAATCTTGTAGCTCTACAAGACAGGAAAAGCAACATGAATTTCTGACAAGGGCTCTTTGCCTGGAAAAGAGCACTGCTGCAGAGAGCAATGTATTCACCCAAAGGTCATTCTGAAACAAAGGCTCTCCTGAGCAGTTACCACAACAGAAACACAGCACCAAGAATGAGAGAATGGTGCTTCAGTCAAGATCAACTGACTTGAATGAATTGAAAGGTTAAACCCTGATTAAAAAATATATATAAAACCCTATTACTAAATTACACAAAGCTTTGTTTTGTACTGTCCATTCTTAAACTACAGCACATAATCAGAAAAAAAAAATGAGACATTCCTTCTCTAAAGGTAGATGGCAAAAAGTTACACAAAAGTAATTGAGTTACAGAAGGAAGCTGCATGTCTGATTCCAAAGGAAAACAAAATTAATGACTTTTTAAGAACACAAATGTTAAGAAGGAACAAAACCTAAGCTTCCACAGAATTTGATTGTGGGGTGAAGCAGTGGAGTATAACACAATAGGAGACAAGTCACAAGGAATTTGACCGTTCTTTAGTTAAAACAAACCATTTCCAAACTGTTGGTTCAGTTTTTGAAAATACAAGTGTTAAATAATCAAGTTAAAAACTTAAATGCACACTTCCCATATGAATGTTTCAAAATAATTTTATTTTCCTCTGTGAGTAAAAGCATAGAAAAAGTTAAGAGAATACTTTCTGCACGTTATTGTAGCCACCAGCAAGACACAGTTCAGTGATTCTATGCCAGCCTAACTGATCTTTTTCATAACATCTCTGAATTCCTTACCACACAGAGAATCCAGATGTATTTATATTTCAACACATCTAAATCTTTTTCATGCCCAACATCTTTTGGTAAAGGCACACGGTTTAATCAAAACCTGTGCAACGAAACTCTGTATTCTTGATATGAAACTGTGCTCAATGGTGGCACTGGATTAACCTAGTTTCTGCATTTGAAAATAACAGTAAATTACCTCTTCTGTGCTGCCAGTACCATAGAACCCTAACTCATCATCTTCCAGTCACCCTGTTCTAGCCCAAAAGGAGTATTAATATTTCGTAATTTCTCATAGAGACTCGTTCCATTCCTTCAACTGTTCTTTTTGCCCTTCTCTGTACATGCAGCTCCATCAACATAGTCTTATGACATGCAAACTAGACTGTACACGGCATAAGATAAAGAGGTACCAGAAGTATAACAACTCTACTTCTTTCCTAACACTTTCTAGGATCCTGATTGCTATCTTGACTGCTGAACTTTGAACAGAAATTTTCATTTCAGTTGCAAGATCTCATTTATCAGCAAATAATATTATTTCAGTGCCCATCCCTGAGTACATAAAGTAAGGGTTGCCTTTTTCACACCATCTTCCACCCTGCTTTAGTACTTTTAACTTGATGAAACCGACAACCTGGTTTACTTAACACTGTCAACAAATACTTTTGCCTCATTCTACCACTTTACTACAGCATTCACGAATATACCAAAATGCAGATTCCCAGCACAAATCCACATAAGAGTCCATAATGAAAAAAAAGAATTTATTTCTACACATTAACTTTTCTCCCACTCCTCTTTTTAGTATCCACCAATACACTTCAAAGCAATCCAGCCTCTTTTCAGACCTTTTGGGATGGATCTTCTCAATAACTTTTTAGAAATCCAAGTAACATCACCTGTATTTTCCCTGTTCACAGGCTTTCTAATTCTCTAAAAACACTCTCATACACATACATGTCATTATTTTCTTTCACAGAAGTCACACCAGTTCCTCATTGTATCGTATTTACCTATGTACTGTTTCAAATTCAAATTCTTCTACTTACTTCTCATTGCCTCCAACTTAGATATCTTTTTTGTTCTAACATTAGTTAAAAAAAAAAAAGCCTTGAGGCTTAGTTTTTAGTATCATATCCTAAAACAAGTGTTTCTCCATACCACTCTTTACATTGCAGTCAATCGATACTATCTGGAAATAGGTGAGTAACTGTCCTCATGATGATTTTGTATGCATTTGCTGGACAATGGGAAAAGTGTAATTTCCTCGTGCATGTCCTTCAGAATTAACAGGTTCCAAATGTATTAAGTTACATAGATTCACTACAAAAATGTACATTTATTTATCATATCCAAGAAAAGCTCAGGCTGGCAAATAAAGCCAATTATATTCACAATTTTCTACTTTCTTCTCTCTGATAAAACAATGTAATGATTTGCAGAGCAGAAAGCAATGCTAGTGAGAGATGAGTAATTATGTAAAACGCAATATTGCATCGTACATAAAAGCTATGCTTAACACCATTATTAATACTGCCTTTTGCCAATATAGTTCTAAAAGTTTTAAACTACGTCCTATTTCCAAGCTTTGGGGGAAAAAATGAGGGTTTGTTGAGAAATTAAGCTAGCTTTTTAAGTTATACGTTGGGTACAGGGGAAAGGCAAAAGATGAGGTTGATGATATAGATAAAGCATTGAATTTCTGCTCTTAATTCTTTTAAGAAAAGTAGTATTTCAAATTCAGTAATGCAAACAATATTTTTATCATTACAACTATGATTCACAAAGCGCTCAATAAATGAACTCTATTGCAAATACCTGTAATTTACAAGACAGTATGCTACACAGTCTACAGTTTATCAAGCAAAGACCAGGCAGCATGCACATGAACTACATCCTCTGTGGATGTCAGTCACTTACAGAGCAAGATGCTCCATCTCCACAGAAAGCAACAGCTTACTACATTTCTAGAAAGTCCAGCACTCAATTCCAAGATCTTTCACCACTCTTATTCAACAAGCAATAGAGTCAGACAGAGTAAAAATTAGAACAAAGCACTACCTTTATTAAATTACAGCATCATATGTCCTTTTTCATGCCTCTGGCCTCATCTTACAAACGCAAGGGAAGAGTGGCTAGGAAAAATTTTTTCATAACATTTTCATATAAGACTAAAAGGCTTGAAAGCTACGAACACCTCTGGTCTCATGTGATCCACAGGAACAGCAAGTCATATGGATGAATATCTGTTAGCACTGTTACACCGATCAAAGGAATAAAGCATTTTGATACTGATACTGTAAGACTCAGACCAATCTCTAAGTATGAGATAATGATTAGAAGAGGTGTCAGGAATATCAACTACACATATCTCTATTGAAATATTTCTACAGTTTTCTCTAGCTGCTACGAGGCCACAACACTAACCAGACATTATATATAATAACAAATGACTGAAATTTCAATAGGCAAAAGACAAAAATGAATACTTATAAGTCAAGCCCAATACACAGTACTTTAACAAATTCATTTCTTTCACAATATCCATAGCATTAAAATAAATCAAATGCAATTGTATATACAGAAATAGTCACTGGATTGCTTACCAAATATTTCTACCACCACACTGCAAAGAACAAGAAAAGAGTATTGTCAGTTATTGCTTTAAAAAAAGGACAAAATCAATAAATTTCTGACATGTTGCATTTTATATGCTCTCCTGAAACTTACTCTCTAGGAGAAGCTACTTGATTAACATGAGCTCATCCCTTACTGAACAGTATTTTTCCTTGATGTTGACTAGGACCTACCAGTGAAAACTGTTATTTAAACCCAAACAGCACATTGTTGCACTCTGCACTGCATGAATATGTTAAAAAGTATACTGAAGATCTGCATGTTGGATGACTAGAATGGCAGATGCTCCATTCTGCATAAGGTATTTCAGTTTGCAGGGAAAGCAATGAGAAGTTCTTTCCTACAAGTAATCAATAAGACAACACGAGTTGTCCAACATTTAAACAAAGCACAGAACAAGAGAGAGCAACTATCTTAATATAGTTGTTTTCAAACACTCAAAGTGCATGATATGTGGCTTAAATTAATAAACCTAAAATAAGTCAGTATGCTTTATATCCCATGCGTCCGTCTTCCCTTTACTGTTACACTTAATCGATTTATTAAAAATTTAAAAGCAACCAAGAACACTCAAATGAAAAGTTCATCCCATACAAAACCTTACCCCCTACACGTCATGTATTACACAGCTGCTTTTCACACACATTTATGTTTGAAGAAGGCATCTGCATATTCATCCTACCTAAGTGTATGAGCAATTAAGTTCCTTCAGTACAAGAAGTTAGGTGTTACCATCACCTCACTTTGCTGTTCTTCCCTTATCTCCTTCATTTTGAAGAAACACAATTATGACGTTCAAATTTACTGAATCTGAACAACTCGAGATAGAATGACAAAATTCCATTTTAGTTTTCATATATTTAAGTAAAAAGGCATATTACAGCCGATTTACAACTTCCTGTAAACACTATTCACTACTACTTTCAAAGAAAGCTGGTACTACCTGTTTTGTATAGACTATAAAAATAAACCTGGAGCTTAAACAAACTACATGGATTAAATTCTAGTCTCCTGAATTGCACACAACTATGAAACAGATGTTGACTTCAAAACAGACTCTAGAGCATACACTTGCACCTAGCCATTTACAAGCTATAAAATACAATTTCCCTTATTCTCTCCTTAGTAACTTAGGATGTTTACTGAAAAAAAAGCTTAAAAAAACCTAAATAGAATACATGAAACAGCTAGGCAAGACGGAGCACTTTACCAATGCCTAAACTCCCAACAACAGAAAGGTTGATCAAAAAGTCCAGAAGATCTTTGAAAACATGTCATATATGACAACAAGGAATATAACAAGAGTATTTAACTTCCTGCAATTTTCTCACTGATTCTGCCATATGGGTAATTTCCATCATCAACATTTGATCATGATTCTACAGCTTATTCTAGCTCACCAACAGGAAACGACTGTGAGATATGAAATATAGGAACGGATCCTAAACATTATGAAAATGGAAGACATATACTTTCTCCGTCAACTGCTTTTAGGGATCACAACAAAAGCTATCCTGTCATATTGATTTAAAAATGTTTTCTCCTTGAATATGGTTTTAAATCCCCTGCATGCACAATGAAACTTCATGATTTAATTTATTTTTTTTAAATCATAGTTTATAGTGAGTTGGATTTCTCCCACCAATACATTTGTTATATAAATATACCTCCTGTCCAGTTAAGTGTTCCACTTCACTTTTCTGAAATTAAGCAGCAGTGGCTACTACTGTATTTCTGGTAATCAAGCTATAGAGATCAACATGTTATCTGAAGCTGTAATTTAGAGCAGATTCCAAGAATAACCTACTCTCTTTCATGTGAACTAGTTTTGTTTTGTTGATAGGTATAGGAGATTTGGTACTCTGAAAAACTTCAGTCTGATCAGTTCTTTCCATAGGCTTCCAATGATCTGGTTAATACATTCTAAGCTCTTTGGGTTTAACCTCTGGAAAACTCAACAAGATTTATAAGTATGATTATTTCTCTACATATCAGATTTCTCTACAATCAGATTAATATAAAAATATTAGAACAGTATTTCTATCTAGTGTATTAATTTCTAACTTATCCATCAAGAGAGCTACATAAAGTCATGTCATGAAGCCAAAATTTTTAAACCAACAGCTTTATAGCGAATAGCAATTTATGCATTTTGTCCTTCTTTAAAGAAAAAAAATATGAGCTATGGAATAATAAGGATGGAAAGCAAAGGATGCACATAATTAATTTTATTTCAGTTTTTGAAAGTAACAAAAAAACCCCCTAAAACCAGAAAACAACAACAGAAAAAGAAATGCTTACAATTCAACTCTAATTGAACACTATTTGGAAACACTGATCTCTAGGGCAAACACCACAAAAAGATGGATATTCTGAAATGTCTCTCTCAAAAATGCACACTATTTCAATTATAAACTCCAATTCAAATGTGTAAGACAGCTGTTCATTGCACTGCATAAAACACCTTGTGCAGCTGTCATCAGTATTTACTACGTCCTATTTCCAAGCATCTTTCAAAACTAATGTTACAGACAGAACATCATAATAAACAAGCTCAATGGTACCAAAACAGGTGTCCTCAATCTCTCAGCTGCTACTAACCTAGACTTTTTTACTCCTCATGCACCCAAACCATCGTTCCTTGCTCCTACTGCCTCCTGGATCTCACCTCTGCCCCTCTGCTTTTATGCAACTTCTTTTGTGCCTCATTGTAAATGGCTACCAGAGCACTCTCTGCCAACCCTCAAAACAACCCATCAACAGTGAAGACAACAAAGGTGCCAAGCCTTACCTGCCACATATGTATCTTATTATATTAAAAATATTTATTACATTTCTGAATGTCAAAGCATCATTAAAATGCCCATGAGCTAATTGTTTGTATAATCATAAAGGTAGGATAAGAGACAGCAATCTAGTAATATTCATTTGGAAATTTAAAAAAAAAAACCCATACAATCAAAACCTGTACCCAGGTAAGCTCTGTAGACAAACTCTCAAAATTAAGCAGAAAGAATATGGCAAGTTTTTGTATATCCATAGCTGCCATTTATGTACAAATGGTAGCCCACTTGCCAGAAGTCTAACAGCAGAAAGATAACGCTATTACAAGAAATAAACAGTTATGGTGGGCATAAATCTGACAGCAGGTCATGGTGCTACTGCACTTCCTCCCTGCAAATTTTAACAACCTCTTTTTAAACTCTGTTGAAAATAAAATCTCCTTTTGGTCAGAACAACTGGCAAGGATAGGTGAGGACAAGAACTGGTACAGCAGCAGCAAAGATCCTATTTTTCTCTTGAACACACATCCTACAGAGCAAAAGCAGTTTCTGAATAAGGTTAATAAAATTACCCAGCTGACAGCCGCTGCTGCTGTCAGTGCTCCCAGAGAAAACACTGCAGAAAAGTAGCTGCAAAGAAGCAAAGAAATGGAAGAAAAGACATGCATGTGCAAATCATGAAAAGTTCTGATACATGAACAAGAACCAACATTGTTTATTGAGCTGGAAGACAAGCTTGCTGAACTCTGGATATACACATGAACAGACAATTATGCACCATTGTCCCAGGTCTCACAATGGAGTTACACCAGTGGTTGCTGAGGTGGAGAACACAGGCTCTAACCAAAGATCATCCACTTCAGATAAATTTCTTGGTGGCCTTCTGGAGGAAGAATGATGGGTCAGTTTTACAGAGAATAAAAAGGTGAGCCTCATTTTAAGCAAAAAAAAAAAAAATCCTCACAAAAGCAATCAAGTGCTTGGACCTACTTTATCAAACATACTTGTTCTGAATGTTTGGGTAAGAAACCCATTTGGATTACTAGATTCCACTTTTACAACTGCCACAGGAAAACAGACTGCCTATGGCAAACCCAAATAAGAGTTGCTACGATAATTTAAAGTACTCTGCCAAAGACTGCAGCCTAAGGCATGGTCTTAGTGAGTAGGTGAAAATCAAAGGGGATCTGAAGTAATAGTAGTTCAGAAGTGTATTTGTTTTAAAGTATAAAATGGTTCACTGCTCTTTAAATGAGTAGCAAGTAAGATCGATACTCGTAACTATCCAGTTACAACTCAAGAGTGTTGTAAGTGAATCCAGAGATCTACATTACCCTCTCAGACTCATAGGGATCTAATCAAGACCACAATATAAGAATAAAATTAAAGCCCATGTATCGAAGACTGAAATACAATAACGTCTGTCCTACACTACTTCACAAAAGAAATTAGGCCCTTGAGCAAGATATGCACAAAAAAACCCCTAACATTCTGGGCCTTTAACACAGTCATGCATGATCGTGCCTTTACAAAGCCAGAAGTCAAGATTCTCTGGCTGGTGAAAGTCTAAGGTTAGATCAGTCTTTGAAAATGTGATACCAAAACTGTAAATATTTATTCAGGACACATGGAGACACTTAATCAGATGAACATCCATTTAATATTTACTGTATTCTGAAGAGAAAAGGGCATTCTTTCCCTATGACCTTTCAAGAAAAAGCAATAGCTGAGAGCCAGCAAAGTTCAACTCTGGCTGGGACACAATAGAGTGAAATATTTGCATTCATTGATACTGCTCTTAATGTTCCCAAAAGGAAAATGGAAATTAACCAATTCTTACACATTTTGCTGTGTCTCAATTAGGTTCACACAGTTTATCAAGATTCAGTGTTTTTTCCTCCGAGGAACACTATGAGATTATAAAACAAAATAAAATCAAAGATCTCTTTCACATCCACTTCAGAGGTTAAGAATGAAAAACAGAGACAACTTTTCAGACGTATGCTTGTCCACATGCACACACAAATA
This sequence comes from Piaya cayana, assembly GCA_013389865.1. NCBI lineage: Eukaryota > Metazoa > Chordata > Aves > Cuculiformes > Coccyzidae > Piaya > Piaya cayana. Next base: position 6,891 of record WAAB01013408.1, on the reverse strand, counting down.
TCACCAAATTAAATTTTTCTTCTGAAAAAACAATAAAAGGTAAACCAAAAGCTTTCAACCCTATCTGCTACCACAAAATTTAAGAGTATCAGACCATAAATGCAGTATCAAATAAACATAAAAGAATAAAGCTTTAAATATATCATAGTTTCAAAGTCCTTCAAAACAGCAGAAGATATGAAAGAAGGCTCACATTTTTTATGACTGTTAAAATACTGGGGAGAAACAAGAGGGAAAAGACGAAAGTCTTCTCATTTCTCAGCCGCGAGGAAGAAACCTCTGCAGATTTTTCAAGCATTTCAGCCAATGTGGAGCATGTGGCAGAAGCTAAGAAAAATATCTTGCCATGGAGTAGCTTACATGTCCTTCCACCATTCTCAAACATAACTGCTAGCATTGATCAAAGCCCTAGTTCCTCATTTCAAGGAGTATTTTTCTTCCCCTCCCCCCTTCCCAGATATTCAGCATCAATCTCTATCATCTTCATGAGGCACACAGTTTAGCTTACTTTAGCATCAACTGCCATTCTTTCATGAAAAACATGCCTTGGTGACTTAGAATATGCTATTTAAATAAAGTAGCCTAAACCAGAATACTTTATATACACTGCTGTTCTTTTGTGTACCCATACTCCCATGCTCAGTAATTAAAATGTAGGTTATTTCCAAATGTCACATTTATGAAATTGTAATTGACCAAACAGTTCCCCACTGCCACACAGAATATACCTTCTAAAGAAACATTGTGATAAACATGACAAACAGACAATAAAGTGCAAGTAAGAGTATAGAGACAACAGCATTGCCAGCAAACGGTCAGTGACTGCTATGTCCCTTCCACTGACAAATTTCAGAACAAGTTAACCTCGAAGTGGCAATGATCACTTTATGTATCGCTTATCATCTTGTGTGGCTCTCTAAACCATTCTACACACAAAAAGCTCATCCTGACTCTACTTTAGGATGACATATGCAAGGACAATCATTTTCACTGTTGCTCATAGCTGAACCCCAGCTGAGCGATGCTGTGGAAGTTTGAATTGCAACTCTTGCACCCCAGGACACATTTAGATTAACAAGAGAAAAGGCACAGGAACTCCCATCATTAAGCAAATTGTAATCACTACCTTAATCTTACGGCCCTTTACATGCATCTTTATCTTGTAACGCTAAAATGGAGCTTATTCCATATCTCCACGATGACAATTTTCTAGTCAATTCCCACGTATATGAAAAGATCATTACCCAAACGTACAAAGAAGAGGAATTAAACTTTCCATGCAGAACACACTCAAAGGAACACGGTATTGCTGAAAGGAATGAGAAGACACATGACTTTAGCGTCTCAGGGCTTCAAGGGAGCAGTTTTGCCTTATTCTTCTTTTAATATGTGATTGTCCTTGTCACAACTGCCTCTGCAATATCATACTATATTGTGTTGCTTGACAAATAAAAACCCCTATTTTTTCCATTACATTTCAGCACAATTTAGTAGCCCTGGATGCTATCAACTATTGTTCACTCGATTCAACAATGTAGATTCTATAACTAAGTATGTTTTCAGACTTTTTTCTAAGCTATCAAACTGCTGTTAGTAGGTTTTATCATTGCTAACCTTTCTAAATGGCTGAAGTTCAAAACTGCAGGTGCCAGTCTTGGCAAATTACAAAGTACAAGTAATTTTCAATTATTTGACCAGAGTGCATAGCTTAGGCATGAGATATTTTTGTTTTGTTTTTAAATAAAAAGCATGCAAAAGAAAAAACAGTAAAGGCAGCATCATGGACAGCAAAACTTAGCAAAGCTCACACATGAAGAGATGTGTGCCTATACGTGACTAAAGACTTGAAGAAACTTTAATAGAAATGCTATGCTTACTTGAACTAGAGTAATGAATTACTACTGAAGCATCGAAGCTGATTTTGCCATTTAAAACTTAAATAAATGTCCTTTCAAGCTTCCTGTTATTCAATATTCAAGATACCGTTAACATGGCTAAACAAAGTATTACTTCAAATATTCCATTTGTGTTGTACTTAAAACATTTGTTATCTCCATTTCCCCTAAAATAAATTCCAGTCCTACAACGATTTAGATGTCTGTACAACTATTTACATTTTTCTATAGATTCTTATCAAAATAAACTAAAAAATAATTAAATGTATTTCAGAATTAAATCACACATTACATACATCTCCTTTCATACTTATCTGCACACACAGAATCATAGAATCATCAGGTTGGAAAAGACCCACCGTGTCACTGAGTCCAACCATTTCTATTAAACCCTAAACCATAACCCTCAGTGCCTTGTCCACCTGTGCCGTAAACACCTCCAGGGAAGGCGAATCAACCACCTCCCTGGGCAGCCTCTGCCAGTGCCCTATGACCCTTTCCATGAAACTTCTTTTCCTAATGTTCAGCCTAAACCTCCCCTGGTGGAGCTTGAGGCCATTCCCTCTTGTCCTGTCCCCTGTCACTTGGGAGAAGAGGACAGCACCCTCCTCTCCACAGAGAGAGTAACTATGTCTCCTCTCCATAGAGAGCAACTATGTCTCCCCTCAGCCTCCTCTTCTCCAGGCTAAACAATCCCAGCTCTCTCAGCCGTTCCTCATAAGGTTTGTTCTCCAGACCCTTCACCAGCTTCGTTGCTTGAAAAATGTGAAAAATAATTTGGAAATACAAAGCTTGCCACTGCAAAAAGGGTAAGTATCACAAAAAAACTCTGGGGAGTAGAGCCATCTTCAGGTACAGTACCTGGAACCAATGTTAGAATGGCTAGATTTGAAGCTGACAGCAAGGCTTGGACACTGAACTAACTACATAACAAACCTTGTGTTTTAACTATGAGTCTGCAGTTAAACGTCATCTGAGTGTTGGAACTGTGAGGGTATGCACACCTGTCTCTAGTCCATTCCAAATCCTGTTTAACAAAATGGATTTTATAGAACATATAAAGAATTCAAAACATTTCAGTCTTTCTCTTCTGTCAAGACCTGTTCTTGACTTCGATGTCGTGCTTTTCAGAAAATACTCAGGGTCTGAACTGACACCTGCAAGAAAATGATTGTGCAATGGCTGCCCTTCATGATGTCAACTGTAGCAAATGATAAACTGTGTGGTATAACATGTTGCCAATTACCTATACTAAATCATTTGTATCATACTCTTATTTTTCTGTTACCAGGCACTTTGAATCGAATAGTGAAACATCAAAGATTACATGAAAACTACACCAACCATGTGAATGTGATTACTGCTCATCTTTAAATACATCTTTCCCAAAACTTTAAACACTAGGGTTGATTTTATGTATATGATTAAGTATAGCACTGACAATGCCAAGTATCACTGCTAGACAGTGGAACTAGACACCACAACTCTCAGCATTATTTCCAGTAGTCAGAGTTGAAATAAACTTGAGATATTCCTTTATAATCAAATTAATGACAAGCCTATGTTAATCATTTTAATTCTGACTCTCATATGGGATAACTATAACACAAGATATGGCTCAGCTCACACACATCTGGAGTAAGCTATTCTACCTAGATGGACAACTGCCTTTATTTTAGCTTCACTGCAGAATCCAAATGAAACTCCTTCCTTTAAAAAATAAACAAACAAAAACTAACCCCACAAGTACCAAATGTGCAGGCTTAAGTTTTTAAATGTATCTGGAGTGTTCTTTCTAAAGCATCATCTGGATTTCACCAGTGAGTTACACAATTATTAACTGACTGCAAACTGCATAAGACAAAGTACAATAAAAGTTTTTGTACAATTTAGTCTATCCCATCTGCTGCTGAATTGAATTTACATTTATTTCAAGCCACAAATCTCTAGAACAGAACTCTGACGTAATTTCTGTAGTATAACATGATCTTAAAACAGAATATAAACAAAGAAAAGGATTTTTAGGCATAAAATACAAATATTTTCTAAGTTAAAGGCATTAAGGTACAGCACAAACTACAATCTATGGGCTCACACAGTTCAACTACTTTAAATATTTATTAATCATAAACAGTTCTAAAATGTAAAATGTGTGCAAGTCAGTTAGGCCAGAGACAATGACAAAAGTTAAGTTAAAGTCAAGTTCTGCACTGGGTACAGAGATGCTACGAGAGGCTAAAAGTTAGGCTCAGGATTCCCCAAATGCAGCAAGACTTGTACCATTTATTTCCAGGATTAGAGGTTTTGTCACAGCATCTTTAAAACCCTCCTGTCAGCCCCGGATTCAAGCAGATGCACAGGTTAAAACAAAACCGAAAGAGAAGTCATAAAAACAAGTCTACTCGTAGATGCTGTCTATTTATATCATACGAGATAAGTTGCCTGAACTTCTGCATTTTCTTTTCTGACGGTGCAAAGTTAACCGATTTTCAAGCATTTATAAGATTTAAGGCATACTCTAAAGCTCCTCTCTTCAGTGCAGTTATCATAGTAAGTTTTCAGAGTTAATTACATTTACAGTACTTGTATCTGAGTGCTCAGCAAGAAGCTGTTTTTCAATACGAAAGTGACGACTTTTACTCAAACTAGTAGGCATATACAATAAAAAGGCTGTAATCTACTTATGTTGTTCTTTTCTTGTGACTAGACTCTTTTCCCACTTAACAAATGATACAGCACATAAGACAATCAAATAGCAGGAAAAAATTACTTCTAGTATATATTTTCTCTTTAGTGGCCCCAGGGTCATTTATTCTATTCAACAATTCAAACTGCATAAAGTGCAACACCTTGAACTGCACATCAGTTATGGTTGTTCAGCTGCTCCTGACTTATTAGAAAGTATCTGCCCATTGTAAAAACCTATCTTATTATGGTTTAGAGGAACAACATAATTGGCACATTGTTCCCCAACAATTAATCACATTAACTTTTAAAAACCCCAAACCAGCACTGTAATACTTAAAATCATTAAAGCTCTACTATGTCCCCACTGGGAGTAGCAAGAGGGCAGCCGGACCTCCAACATGCAGAGCAGTCATTAGAAGTACACACTAAAACTAAAGCTAATACTTTTTTCAGTTAATGTAAATCAAAAAACTGCTTTTAAAAAACATATAAATTTTCCAAGAGAAAATACATATTCTTTTCCCTTGCTTTTGCATTAACTTCAAAATAAAAACCACACAAACTCTCTCAATGATGAGGGACAATGCGGACCGTCCATAGGAACTATACTGCAATAAAATAAACGTTAACTACCGCCACAAAAGAGAAACCAGGTGCCGTATCAATACCTAAGCCTTTAACTGCGCGCCCGTGGGTGCCACGGCCCACTCCCAGCACGGTGCTTTGCTGCAGGACCTGAGCTCGGTGCAGCACGCAGTACGTCTGCTTCCATCCTGACCACAGAGAAAGTACTGCTGTCGAAGACGGTGATGAGCCTCCAGGCCTTTGTATTCCCATCCCCAGATTTAAAACACAGCTCCACGAGGCGTTAGAGTGCGCGCTGCCGGGGTACAGCACACATTTAGCGCGTGAGAAGAGGGTGGCAGAAGAGGCGACGGACGCGCGCAGACCCCGCGCCCGGCGATCAAGGAGCACCCCCCAGCCCCGGCCGCCGAGGCTGGCCGGGCAGCACCAGGCGCCGGGAAGAGGCCTTCCTCCCGATCCCTCCCCTCTCCCCTCAGCCCGCCGCCAGACCCATTATTCTTCCCTCCGTCTCCTCCGGCCTCACGGCGGAAGGAGTCATAGAACGGTTTGGGTTGGAAGGGACCCTAAAGCCCATCCAGTTCCACCCCCGCGCCAATGGGCAGCAACACCTCCCACTAGACCAGGCTGCCCAAGGCCCCATCCAGCCTGGCCCTGAACACCTCCAGGGATGAGGCAACCACAGCGTCCCTGGGCAACCTGGGCCAGGACCTCACCACCCTCATCGCGAAGAAATTCCCTCCTTATGCCTACCCTAAACCTTCTCCCCTCCCACTTAAAGCCACTCTAGGAGCGCGAGTTTCCATTATCCTCTTTCCCCACATCCCGTTCCCCAAGGGCGGCGACAAGGTCCCCCTCCCTCCCGACACGAAGGGGCAGGAAACAATTCCCCCTCCCGCAGGGAGGCGCTGGGCCCCAACCCCGAGAGGAAGGAACGGGGAAGAGAGTGTGGGGGGGGCGTGGGCGAATACACACCTCGCTGTTAAAGGCTTTTACGGCCTCCATGTTGCAGCAGGCGGCTTCTCTCCGCTGATGGCGGCCGGGAGGGGGCTACGGGCTCGGTCCGCGCGCGCGCCTCGCTTCAGGGGCCGCGGGGCCTCCTCGCCATGGCGGGTGGTGCAGGGGGCGGGCGCGGAGCCGACGCGGGCCCCGCTCGTTTCCGTCTCCTCCCGGCAGCGCAGCGGCCCTTTTCCCCCTCGCCTCGCTCCTTCTTCCCGCCCGGAGGCGCCGACGGCACCCCTTCTTTTTTTTATTTCCCTCTCTCTTTCCCTCTCCCCAACCCCACCCCGCCCCCTCCCCGCGCTCGGCCGCACCGACAAGCGATGAAGGAGGGGAAGGCGCGGCGGCGGCTGCGGCGCGCGCGGCAATATGGCGGGCGGGCGGAGGGCTCCTCGCAGCGCAGCTTCGAGAGCGGCCGAGAGCGGCGCCCCCTGCCGGGCGGCGGCCCCGCCAGGAGGCGCGAAATGGGAGCGACGGCGTCAAACGCCGCGGGGTTTCGTCACCGCGGGATGATCCGGGCACTCCCGGGATACCGGCCGCGCCGTTCCCGGCTGGAGGCTGGATTCCCCCCCCCCCCACCGAGGGAGGTGAATATGTTGCCTCCTCCCCGCAACCTTTGCCCCCGCCCCCGAGCCTCCCGAGGAAACTGGGGACTGTATGCAGGCTTGGGAATACACAACAAGACCAAAATAAAAGGGAAAAAGAATCAGCAGGATATGAAATTTTT
>WAAB01013405.1:194349-219048 GCA_013389865.1 Piaya cayana | reverse complement strand
TTTTTTTTTCTGCAGAAGATTACAATATTGCATATGAAATATTGCATAGAAAATTATAATATTAATTATTTTAAAAATCACATAAATCCTTGGTGAATTCCAAGCTGAATTCCATTTTACAGTCTCCTAGAAGATGGTTGACTGTTCTTTGGTTATATTAATTTGTTCTTTTAAGTATGCATTGTAAGGAATGCCAGTTCTTCACTAAAACTAAACCCAGGTACTCTTCAGAATGAAATTAAAATCCAGTTAAAGAGAAGACAAATTGTGGTTTTAATATGGATTTAATGTGTCCTGTTCTAAATTACAGGAGAACATCCATTTGCTACCTTGCAAAGGAAATAAAAGCATAGCATCTTCATTACCTTTAACTTTGCAAATTAAGTATTAGCTGTGAACTAGTGATTTACTAATAAAGGAGGAATGCCAGTTAGGAAAAAATGCATGCATATGGGGCATCGTTTTGGTTAGAAGTTGAAAACCAGCATTTATTGATTGGAATTTTGGACTACACAGATTAGAGATTTGCTTTGTAATGAAGATATGGAAGTTTTTGAAAGGAAGTTTTGTCTTCCAATTCCAGATCAGTAATCAGGATTAAGTGCTTTCATCCAGTTTTTGACAAACAGTATTATTGCTAGTTTGTTGCAAACTTAATGTTGTCACAGTACATTTAAAAGTATGTAACAAGTGACATTGTGTTATGCTATCATGAAAGATCACGGAATGTTTGAGGATGGATGTGATCTCAGGAGGGCATTTAGTCCAAAGCCCCTACTTTCTTGGACTACGTTCATATGAGAAATGCTCCAGTGCCATCTTCATGTTAGTGGCCCTTTGCTGGTTTGTCTACAGTAACTCCATATCATGCAAATATACTAATTTGAAATTCTATTGAGTCCTAAGGTAGCTTTTATGCTATTTGCACTTTCTAGCAGCAGGTACTTTAGCTCCTTTTTTGTTGTCCTGAAATTTTGTATCAAACAAGAAAGGTGTATTTGACCACAAAAATTCAGTTGATTCATCATTGAGAGCAATGTGGAATAAGAGTTGGTTTAGGGAGTCTAGTTTATGGGAATGGGAGACTAGTTTGAGTGGATGTTAATGGGATGGGTATGAGCAGGGAACAGTATTTGAGGGCAGCAAGGCTTTGAGGTTCTGTGGTAAGGGAGGAAGTGTTAGTACAGGCAGTACAGTGTTATTCCTTCCTTAGCAGGAAGTCCAGTCCAGTCTGCATTTGAACATCACTCTGCTTTTGAGTTCTCTGTATTCATGTATTGGTTAATATTAAATCCTAAACTAACTGATGCAAGTTCTTATGCTGGATTTTATTCTCCAAAGCTTATTTTCAGAAAGGATATGTTGTTTGGCTTGTACTTGGTGCAGAGTGAATCTTTAAGTGTAAAATTCCCTCCAGCTCTAAGTATAACCAGCACATCCAAGGTGCATATCTCTGAAAAAGGAACACTCAAAGCTGCTATGACGTGCATGTTGAACTTTCTTTTTTGAACTTTCAGTGACTTTTAAACGTAACTAGAATCTAATATAGAAATGGAAGGTGCCTTGTCCTAGGTAATGAGAAATGTTGGGAATGGTCAACTTTTGTACATGGATGTTTGGCATAAAAGTGTCTTCTTGTCAGGATTAACTGAACTCTTTCAGCTATCTCAAATGATGGTATGAACTGGAGGTATGTCTGAAAGATAATACACTTAAATGAGTAACCTGAAGCTCACCAGTGTCTGGAAATTTTGGCACATATTAAATGTACAATGTTATATATCTGAGTGTGAAGTATCAGACTCTCCTCCACAATCTTTGATTTTTGATGCTCTCATTCATTCATTAGTTGAAAGTAGTAGGGTTTGCTGTTACATCTAAGCCAGTTCAATGGCTTTTTTGCTGAAAGGGCTATTGCTATTTCTGTTTCACCAGTACAGATGCTTATCTAATCCAAGTGGTGAGCTGGTTCAGGTGTCTAGATCAGTAGAAAGTAAAATGCACAAACAGTTCTAGAGTAGCATCCTGCAAGGTCAGGTGAGCACCCAGTGCTACTAGTAAGAGGGCTGAATATAAGGGTAGAGAGAAGAATCCCGTAGGCAGCTGGCCATTTCATTGCAGCTTTGTAAAGTTCCTTCTTGTCTATGTTGTAATTTTACTATGAAAATGTTTATGGCTTTGTGTTAAGATATTGATTGCAGAAAGTGAGATCTGTGAATATTTTAAGCATGGTGTATGTTAACCGTATCTAAATGTGTAGCTTAAAATAAAGGAAATATATTTTTGGTTTCAGCCCAAAGCAGCCAATGTTCTTGGAGCAGTTAATAAGCCTCTTTCATCAGCAGGCAAGCAGTCTCAATCCAAATCTTCACGAATGGAAACTGTAAGCAATGCCAGCAGCAGTTCAAATCCAAGCTCTCCAGGAAGGATCAAAGGGAGGTTGGTAGACAACAAAGGAGCTTTGATATTTCAAGTATTTGTAATGGAAACTTTGAATATTACTGTAACGGTTTCTAAGTGAGAAATGGAATTCTATTATCTTATTTTGAAGTAAAGTTATAGTACCACATCAGTATAACTGAAACTGTGAATTTGGCTTTCTAACCCCAGAAAGAAATCTGCCTTTTTTTAAAAAAAAAAAAGAAAAAAAAAAGAAACAACAAACTCAAATCACATCCAGATCTGGCTGTAGGAGGGAAGGAGAGCATTGTGTTTATTTTATTTTTTATATACATATATATGTATATATACACACACATATATGTGTGTGTGTGTATACTTAGATCTGCCTTTCCTAGGAACCAGGTTTCCTGCTGTAATGTTTAACAACATGTCATAGGCAGTGAGGATGGGTAGACCATGGTGATGATCTTATATGACGTCCTCCACTATTAATTTGTCCTGCACTTTGAACTTTGCAGATTACTTTTGTGATGGGGGCAGAACGTACTGTAATGATAGAGAAATCATCTTCTAGTTAGCTACCTTTAAAAACTGTAGATTTTTTATATCAATTTTTTTAGGTTATTCATCAGTAACTGTATCTTCTTATGTTCATTTTTTAACTCCAAGTCACATTATCAATAGTAATTTTCAGTTATTTACAGATTGCATAACCTCCACTATTTATACTTTCTCACATTAATTCAAGACTGTGAGGAAGAGTTCTGTTTGGAAATAAGACTTCTCATTTGGTACTTCTATGACTATCTAATACATAATGAAATATTAATATTAAGTGTAGTGCAGTGTTAAATAAGAAATGCATCTTGTCTCCTTGGTAAGGAGAAAGGCTTATTTCTTTGAAGTCATGGAGGTTCATATGCAGAAATTCATTATTGGCTGAAGATACAAGTTCTTCTCTATACCCAGTGAAATGAATATGAAACTGAGACCAATACTCTTCTACATCCAGTTAGTTTAAAAAAAAATACTGCACTCACAGCCTCACCTGTTTCATCAACTTTACAATCTCCCCATCTCACCTAAGTTAAACCGATTTAGTGTTTTGAGTGGAGACACTAAAGAAGAAGAAAAGTCCACATGAAAAGTGGCTAGTGATTCAGTATGCATGGTATTCCTAACTCAGTCTGACTGACTATATACAATATATACATCTGCTAAGATGATGTATAAAAACTGACCTTCCAATTAAATCACAGTTATTTCAGACTTGTAGGAGTGAAATGTCTTAGTCTATGTGGTGCCCAGGCCAGGGAGACATCCTGAGACGTAGATGTTCTAGTTTGTGATATGTAGTGGCCATTGTAGTCAGACTGAGAGGTTCGTTTTACCAGATTATTGTTGATGGTTTAGGAATAGATTTCTTCTGAAGATAGTTGCTGTAAATACATATATTTTTAAATAATTGCTCACTGTACTATAACAATGAGAATAAATGTTTGTTCATTCTAGGCTTGACAGTACTGAAATGGACCACAGTGAAAATGAAGAATTCACTCTGACTTCACCCTTACCAGGGAAGAAAACTGACAAAAGGGACGACTCTGATCTTGTAAGGGTGAGCCTGTTTGGTTGTATTGCAGATGTGTCACTTTGTCATCAAGACTTAAAACCAAAAATTTGTGTGATGGTACTTGATACCATTTAAGAAAACATGCTGAAACATGAAACTGAGATGATGTTGAGTTACTGCAAAGTGTATTTAGAGTTGGATATGAAATGTAGTGGAAAAAAAGTTCAGTTTCTCTTTGTTTTTTATGTGTGCATTGCATTATCTTTAGATTATAGTGACAACTCCTGTAAGCTTTCAGGATTACCGGGACACTAATGATAGTGATTGGGTAGATAGTGCTAGAGCCAGGTTGATGAGAATAATCTACAATTTGTCTTTTTCTCAGCAGTTTTTGATGAAGTTTTTGAGATGATGTTCAAACTGGATAGCTTCCACAGACTTCAGTTTCTCAAAAAACAGTGGAGATGATTTTTTTTTTATACTTGTTCTCAATGTTTACTTGAAATACAGCTTTGGAAGAATCTGTTGGGTTGGTCTGAGAATGACCAACTGTACTGGAGCTTTGAGGGGAGCAGTTTTAACCAGTCTGAAATTGCACATTGCCATCTGAGGTTGTAAAATTCTTTATCATACGTGGTTTCTTGCTTGTAGCTAGGAAAATGGTAATACTTCATTAGTGTAGATGCATTATAATTCTCACTCTTTTTGTACTATCCAGTCCTTGGTGCTAAGGTGTTTTCCAGCCAGCTGTGTTTTCCTTTCAACAGCTGGTAGGAATAGCAACTGTTTCTTCTCTGGTTATCTAGAAGACCAAGAGGGCATCATTATTTGACATGGAATTCTAGAAGTTCAAGAAAGAGGTCTCTGAATAGTTATATGAATTCTGTTTCCTTGCATGCAACTTCTGCTGCAGTAAAGACAGAAAAAAGCTTGGTTCTGAATGTCAGGTAGAAGCTACAGCATGATTTTAAAGCTGTGTGTGCATAATATGCTGTTAGGGCAAAGTAATCTAGCTAACTGATACTTACAGATCTATACAGTCCCATAGGATGTAAGATAGTCTTACTGATTAACAAGCACGTTGCCTGTGCTATTAGGTAAATGAACTGTTCTGTGAGAACATTGAATCCCAAGGGGGTTGGCAGAGTGGTGTCATTGCTGTGCTCTTTTGCAGTGTCAGGATCATTCTGGAGAAATAACACGTGTCTATCCTGGAGATTTTAGTGAATGACCACTAACCAGTGTCTTTTGAAAGTGTCAGCTTTGTCTTTGCTTAATGGATTTATGTACTTCTGTAGATTAGTATTGCTAAAGCTTCCTAAAAAGGGTACACAAACTGATTTGGATTCACAGTCGGATGTAGTGTTTTAACGTGCTAATAATTTCATTAACAGGCTAAATATTGTCCCAAGCAGTATTGACATCTGAATATAAAGAAAGAATCAGAGTACAGAAAAAGAATCCAGCAAAGAAACTGTAATTGTATTGTAATTCTTAGAGCAGTTCAAATAATAAGAATTTCAGGTACCACTAGTAAGTTTAGTCTCTTTGTTCCTTAATAACAGTGGGCAATTTGTAAATTTTGTAGCATTTGAGATATGCATAAGAAAGTAATATTATAAACAAGATCAGATTGGTTACAGTTGGTATTTTCTGGGATACATTCAGGATGTCCTATATCTAATGTCACTGCTGCTTTATTTTTTTGACTCTCTCTTGACACTTCTCTGTTCTCCTATTCTGACAGTCTGCTGCATTTTTCTAGATTGCATGGGATGTAAACTACTGAGTAGTAAAAATGTCCTGAGTTTTTCTTTGACTTGAAGTGCAAATACTCATCTTACATTGTGGTGTCTTGTAGGGAAAGCAAACTGGCTTAGAGCAAAACCAGAAAAATGGGAATCTCTTGTCAAAAAACCCCCCACAGTTCTTACGTTTCCTGTATTGATAAGTCACTTCACCTGTAAAAGTTTGAACATCTGAACAGCTGCTGGCATGCAATTCGTGTTTAGAAGCATTAGGTTGGATTGGTAATTGATGAAGCTAACTGATAAAGCAAATACTGTTTAGTATTTTGAGTACTTTTGAGGACATTTGTATTTATTTTTTAATTTTACCTTTTTTCCCTCATATCCTTTCTAGCTTTTCTTCTTTTCCTGACCAGGGTTTATGGATAAAGTGGAGACATAAATTTATGAGCTGACTTATGTCACAAGGGAGATGGGAAGGAAAACCAAACATTCAATCGTGTTTTAAGTGGAATAACTGTCATTATGTAGATTAAATTGCAGTGTGGCGTATGCTAATAAATGAGTGGTTGTATGTGTTGGAATACAGTAGTGTTAGTTTGAAACAAACACTGGTATGAGACTGTGAAATACCACAAATATTTGGACTTTCAGGCTATCATGGTCCACTATGAAATTGTCATGGTCCCCATGAAATAATAGATGGCTGATTTTTTTTTTTTCTCAGGGGTTGGGGTGGGTTTGGCCAATGCCTCTGCCTCAGTAGCTGTCTGTTGAAATTTTTGCATTCTTTATAGCTCTTTACTGTGTACTTTAGACAACTCCAGCATGGTGAGATGAAGAAATAGTTTCTGTTTTGCAAGGTTAAGATACAGAAAATTCTTGATACACTAGAGGAACCGGATGGAATCCAGAGGGATCTTCACAGGCTTGAAGAGTGTGCCTGTGTGAACCTCATGAGGTTCAACAAGGCCAAGTGCAAGGTCATGCCCCAGCTACTGAGCATTATCAATACAAGCTGGAGGATGAACGAATTGAGATCAGGCCAAAGGATAAGAACTAGGGGACATTGGTGGATGAAAAGCTGGATATGAGTCAGCAATTTGTGCTCACAGCCCAGAAAGCCAGTCATATCTTGGGCTGCATCAAAAGAAGTGTGGCCAGCAGGTCAAAGGAGGTGATTCTCCCCTTCTACTCTGCCCTGAGACCCCATCTGGAGTCCTCCAGAGATGGACCTGTTGGAGCAGGTCTAAAGGAGGAGCCACAAAAATGTTCAGAGGGTTGGAGCACCTCCCCTGTGGAGAAAGGCTGAGAGAGCTGAGGTTGCTCAGCCTAGAGAAGAGAAGGCTGCGGGGAGACCTTATTGCAGTCTGTCAGTGTATGAAGGGGGCTTATTAAAAAAGAGAGACTTTTTACCAGGGCCTGTAGTCGTGGGACAAGGGGCAGTGGTTTTAAAGGTCAGGTTTAGATTTGATATTAGGAAGAAATAATTTCCTGTGAGTATGGGGAGGCACTGGTTCAGGTTGCCCAGAGAAGTTGTGGATGCAACTTGCCTGGAGGTGTTCAAGGCCAGGTGGGGATGAGGCTTTGAGCAACCTGATCCAGTGGAAAGACTCTGCGCATGACAAGGTGTTTGGAATGAGATGATCTTAAGAGATCCCTCTAGACCCAAACTGTTATTTGATTCTTTTAAATGTTGGGTGGGTATTTTTCCTGTGCAGAGCAAATGTTGAGTCTTAGTGCAGCACTGACAGCAGGGCTTCGGCAACTACTGCTAGTTCCTCTGCTTCCTACTAAAATTTTAAGTTTGGGCTGCCCACTATCTTTTGTATTAGTGCCTTGCCACTGACATCATGGGAATGAGGCACCCTGCAGTTCAGAACAGATTTGAAGCCACAAGATAACAATTCCTGTCCTCTGTATCTTTGATTTCCCTACTGGTAAAAAGGCACTTATGGATGTTCCTAGGCAATTGTGTTGGGCACAGATGAGGATACAAATTAGGAAGATCGCACACATTGCAGTGTTTTAACTGCTCACCTTTGAAATTGTCTTTCTCTTGTCTGGCTTTTTACCAGTATGTATATGTCTATACTTTTGCAAAGGCTTTTGGAATGGATGTGGTAGACAATCTTAGTAGGCAGCTTGTATAACCTGAAGACTCTTTGTCTTGCTGGGGGAAGTTTATCTTTTGTGTATGTGACAGTTTAAAATGGCAGTTTAATTTTTTAATTTAAAGATGTACTCTTACCTTTTCAGTCAGAGATGGAGAAGCCTAGAGGAAGGAAGAAAGCAGCTATAACAGATTCAGAAGAGAAATTAAACATAGATGACCTGAATAAACTGGGTCAAGAGCAGAAACTAAGAGGTAGTCAGCGAGGAAAGAAGAGACCTGCAGTTGTTTCGGAATCTGATGAAACACAATGGCAAGAGGAAAAAAGGCTAAAAGAAGACATAATAGAAAGTGAGGATGAACAGAACAGTCCACCAAAGAAAGGGAGAAGAGGACGCCCTCCCAAAACAAATAATGGGGCAACACCAAAGGAAGAACCAGTGGCAAAGTCATCAAAAAGGAGCAAAAAAAAACAACCACCAGCAGCTGCAGCAGAAGAGGAGGAGGAGGAGGAAGAAAGGCAAACTGAAAACATTGAACAAAAACCAAAAGGCAGGCAAAATAGGACACCAAAAAGAACACAGCAGAGGTAAGTCTTTCTTCTTGTAAGCTGCATCTCTTTTATCCTTGGACATCAGTTATAATTTGATACTCTGCAATTTGGGTCTTCCTCAAAACAGAGCAGAACCATCTGAAACTAGTACAGTTGAATCAGCCCAGTCTACGCCCCAGAAAAGACGAGGAAGGCGATCAAAAACACCACCATCACAGCCAAAAAAAGTGTAAGTGGGGAATATTTTCTAAATTTGTATTTAGTGAAAATTAAAAATATACCTCTGTGCCCCCAAACAATCATTTAGTGAAAATCATTCAGAATACTTTAATTGATAGTTAAGAAAGTAGATTGCCATTGTGATTTCAAAAATGTTTTCCCTAGCTGCTTCTCCTAGAACATCTCAAACCAGAGCAGGAGGCTACAAGTGAGTTTAATGTGCTCAGGTAGCATGTATGTAGCTTTGCTCTTCTAGGAGAAAAGTCAATAAAGCACATGAGTGCATTGAAGACGGGGCTTTATTAGGACTTTAGGGAGTGAAAAGTGCTCCCATTCAGTTGGGTAGGGAGGAAGAATCAAGTTGTTGCTGTGGTGAAACAGTATTGTGGAGAATTTAAGTTTATTCTGATTTTCCTTAAATTCACTTACTCTTATTTGTGGCCTTTTTATTATCCACTTGTATCATTTGCATATTAATAAAATGTGCTACAGTCTGTGAAGGAGGGCAGCTCTTGAAAAATTCTGAGATGTATTAAGCTCCAAAATAAAGGTAAACTCTGTGACTACTTTGTTTTCTTGTGCCTACTGTAGGAAACTATAGGTATTGTTACTTTTTTCTGTACATGTTTATGCAATATATATGAAGCAGAGGTGTACAAGTTGGACAGAACTTATTTGGCCACCAGTATCAAACTGCAAGTCATTGAACAGATTTACAAAGTACTTTTATGGAACCTGGAGATAAATTCCTTAGGACATTACTTAGATATATCTTCAGTCTGGCATTTTGTATTACTCTATTTTCCGAGTTTCTGGGCTAATATAGCATCATGTTGACCTTCCTGTGACATTTTAGTGTGCCTATTTGCCTGTCCCTGGAGATCTTCCATACTAGAGATCTTTGCCTGAACAAACTTGTACCCTCAACTCAAATTCTAGTTTCACACCGGATCTTATGGTCTGGCATTTTCTGTGCACTGTATCCCAACCTTTCCAGCTTTCTGTTTCTCTCTGTCAAGTCAGACCTTTCCTGCTCCTTTACTCTGTAATGAGAAACTTGGGTTTGAACACTGTGTTTGATACCACAGAAGTCACTGCTATGTGTGCCGTGGAACGAGAGTTGGAAGCTGCGATGCTCATGCAGAGAACACATGCCAGCAAGTTGTTGTTGGGTCATGCGCTGTGTGGCATTTGTTAGAGATGCTGTCTAATAAATGCTTAAGTAGCTTCTGGTTCACTTCTCAGTGTGTTTATTTTACCCTGCTTTAAACAGAAAGTGAACTCTGTCAGTATGCATGATCAATAACAGGCATAGTTGTCCTTCCTGTGTATATACATTGTTCCTGGCATGAGGAGCCCAAGTAATTTGTTTCAGAGTTACTTGGTCTATTCCAGATCTCATAAAAAACCCCAACTATTTATTATTATTATTTATTACTTACTGTTTGTGATCAGACCACCCAAATTTTGACTGTAATTTTTCCAAATCTGCAAGAAAAAGGTGAGACTGCAGTAATTTCTTAGTCTTACAGGCAGTTTCTATTCAGACCTTTTTCCCTTTTCTATGTACACATCTACAGCAGTTTTATATGGAAGGACTGAGCAGCACTGTGTTCCACAAGATAGAATATTTTTAATCCAAATGCTTAAAGTTTTCTGGGTTTCCTTGGGGATGGATTTGGCATAAGAATTTTGGATTTTACTTGTGAGGTAATAGTATGTAACCTATTCTGATAGCTAATTGGGTTACCAGTTAGCACATGTGAACTATCTTATTTCTGTAATATGTGAAAAGATGAACCTAGCTTGTGCATAGTTCTTCTGTTTTCTTTTTAATTCTGTTGCTTCTGTCAGTCGCAGCTTGAGTTAAGCTAATTTGAACTATTCCTCAAAGGTTGTCATGTCGGTTGGTTTGTGTTGAAACCTTCACTGTACTATATTTACTGAATGCAATTTTCTATTTTATAGATGAAAATTTATATCTAGTATAGTTCTGGGAACTGAAAATTCCCACGATGAGTAGTTTGACACTGTCAGAGGACAGGCGTGTTGCATCTTGCATCCCTACTGATGATTGAATTATATGTGTTTGTCTGCCTAGAACAGAGTCTCAGGTTTTGGTTTAAATCAAAAGTCACCCAGATTAGGTGCACCAAGACAACTTCATGAATCCAACCAAAGTGCAGCAAGTGGGATGGTTTGGTGATTTGTTTCTGAACTGTGCTAATAACTCGACCCTAAATGGTATCATGGATGCAGCTACTTAGCTCTGGATACAGATCTAGTTGGGGTTTTTTTGTATTTAAGGCACTGAGGAGACTGGTTCTTATTTTAAGCAAATGGGTGCTGTATCCTTGTGGTTCAGCTTCTGTGATTAATGAAGACAGTTTAAGATAAAATTGATTTTTCTTGATTATCATTATTTAGGATATTGTTATCCTGATTATCCCTAGCTCTTAGCATGAGCTAGCTTGGAAGACTTGCATTTGTGTTCAATTATAGTGTTAATTTAATAAATAGCAATACAGGTTGTTCTAGATCTCTAAAAATATAGAGGCAGTATTCAAATTTTGTTGTGAATAAACTCCTGTGGAAGTAGAGTACCTCTATTCATGGAATTGAATAGAAGGGGAAAGAAAGAAAAAAACACAACAAACCCAAAGTATTTGGTCTCTGGCTGTCTGGCTTTTCCTGTTCACTGCTTACTGTTGTCAGCTTTCTTTGGCTTCTATTCTGGCACTGAAGAGAGTATCTGTCATGACTATAAATGAAAAATTTGTTCAGCTTTGAATGCCTGGCCCTCTACTCTGGAAGAACCTGGTTTTCAAAAACTTGTCCAGCCTCCTTGTTCCACTTCTGTTCATGTATGAACGAACTAGATAGGTATATGAGGTAGAAGTGTTATGACATGAAATTTTAAAGCTGCTGGTCTTGTAGAGTATTTGCTCTCATAACGATTTATATATGTGCAGACCCATATACAGTGAAATTGATCGTTATTTTTCTTCTGATTGTAGCCGTGCAGGACGTTCCAAACAAGCAGCCAGTAAAGAGAATGAATCCAGTGAAGAGATGGATGTATTTCAGAGTAATTCACCTGTAAGTGATGACATTCCCCAGGAAGAAGCAATAGAAGAAGAGGAAGTTTCCACAATCAATGTAAGAGAGAAGTGCCTGAAATTTTCTTTGTGAATCTTTGTAGTGTTCTTTGTGTACCGATGTTCAGAGAATAAGTTCTCCTGTTCTTAGAACTTAACTTTCTTCCTTTACAGTGAATGAGGTCAACTGCCAATGTTGGGTAGTGGTGTTGCGTTGCAGTTTCTCAGACAATCTGCATTTCTTAGGAAATGTCAGGTTTTATCAAGAATCTTAAATTTGTGTTCTGTGTAATTTTATCTGTCTGCCAGAGATACATAGTGTCTCATGGGAATTAACTTTCCAGGGAACTCATGCCTGTTCTCAGCTAAATTATGAGGGTGAATAATATTTCTTTCTACAAAACAGGAACACAAAATGACTGGTACTGGAAAATAAGTACAGAATCCTGGAGCAGAATCCTAAGCCACTTGTTTCCTTTCACCAGCATAAGCAAATATGTTAAAATAGTTTTATATTTATTCCATACAAATATGTTGGTAAATATCAGTAGCAATACTAAAAATATGAATGTGAATGCCTTTACACTTTTGAATGCACCTGAGAACTGGGGCATCAGAGTGTGTGAAAACCCTGAAAGAATGGGAAGCTAGATTATTTTTGAGTACTTGAAGGACAAAAGCTCAGTAATGTCAAAGAAAGTTATGTCCTGGTCATTGACCATGACTTTTTTCTGTGATAAAATGAGTAATGAATGACACTATATACAGCTACTCAGACATTATTGTGAGAGTAAGCACTCTTTACCATTATAAAATATATTTATTCATGGATTTTTCAAAATTTTTTTTGTAGAAACATTTAAAATACTTTTTCTCCAAACAGGTCCGTCGCAGAACTTCTAAAAGGGAAAGACGATGAGTGAGCATGTAGCTATCAGCCTTCCAGGTGAAAGCTTTGAAGAATGCTTTTAATATAAAGCTTGAGACTGAATGAAGCTGTTAGTGCACAAATGGGGTTGCTGAAAAAAAAGAGAAAACCTATTTTACTTTTACTGCCCCTGCATTTGCAGTCCCTAGGTCACAAGCTTTAGCCACACACGTTGATATCATTAACTGTGGATTTTTGTGAAGTGTAATGTGCGCTGGCTTTGTAGACATATGAACTAAAGAAGAAAACTGTACATAGTTCTTTTTTTAATGTTTCTGACTTCTAAAGTGCTTGTATAGCTTTTATCTGCGGCTTTAAACTGACAGTACCCCACTGTTTATTGGATCGATTGATTTAAAAAGGAACAGAGTTTGTTGAAAATTGATCTCAAGCAATATCTGTCAGTGTTCGTATTTGTACTCTCGTTGACATTTAACTGTGAAAAAAAATCAGTTGAACAAAGAGTGCCACTTTCTTTTGCCACTGTTTATTCAGAAGAAGAAGAGAAAAATGGTCTTTTTCTTTGTGAACCTAACCTAGTGTTTACTTTTAGGCACCTACCTATCATCAAAGGTGCTAAATTACTTTCTTTTACAGCTGAACAATGTTGGATAGAATAATACAAGAGATGCAAATTGTGAAAGAAGTTGTTTGACTTATTTTACACCTCAGTATTGACGCCAGGCATTTCTGGACTTTGAGTGGCATTGAAAATTCAAAATGGATTTAAATATTTTAATTTTAAAATGTGTTATTAAATAATGTACTGAACACCCTACCTGTTTTATCTTCCCCTATCAGTTTTTATTAATCTACTGTATCAATAAAATTCTGTAACTGAGTTTTTAATAGTCTAGTATGTTAATGTGTATAGATATTTCCTCCTGAACGTGATGTTCACAAAGAGCAAATTATTACTACAATATAATATGAAATCTGATATATAAACATTAGTGAAATACAGTTCTTATTACAATGTAAAGTTAATCACAAAGAAAAATTTTATTGATGCAGTGTGTCTTTATAAAGCTGTTCTTGAGAGCCAAGTGTTTTGTATTTTATAGTGAAGTTGCATGTTTATGAAAAATGTGCTGAAAATGGGATGTAATGTTTTTTTGGAAACTCGTATCTAGCAGTAGTGTATGGTAGGTTGCCTCATGAGAGAACCTTTTATTGAGAGTTTATTGTACTTCCCTGGGGTTTTTTGGGGTTTTGAGCCAAATTTTTTTGGTATGAAGAGCTAAGTTTTTGTTGAATTAACCAGCTGTTGATTATTGCAGTCAAAGTATTCAAGATTTGAATGAAGCTCCATTTTTATTTCGTGCTACCATAGAGAGGTGTGTTTTTTGGTTTGTTTTCTTTTTTGTTTTGTGTTTTTTTATTTTGTTTTTGATTTTTTTGTTATAATCTGCAAAAGAATAGAAACAAAATACTTAAAGCAGTATCCTGTATGCAGTTTTACAGTTTACAAACTGTGTCTTGAACCAAAATGTATACGTTACTCCACTATACTTAGCCAAACACATATTACAATTCCAGGTGCTGTTCTCCCTTTGGTTCCCTACAGTTGACAAAATGATTCTATGTGAAAAAAACCCCCAATTTTTTTACCTAGGAAAATTTTATCTCGTTGAATAATGGAGCATTTTGACATAATCCATCAATAAATAAGTGATAGTTGCAAGGTGGCCTGTGAAGATTAGAGGAAAGGATAATACTAAAGCTCAGATTTAGTGATTTCCAAACTATAAGATAAAGGTAAAGAAACTTCTAGAGATTTTTCATTGTGCATTTTTTTGCTATTACTGATGGGAAAAGGTATTATAAATGGATTATTCTGCCTCAGCCTAACTCCCCCCACCAGTATTCAGCGTTTCAACATGTGTACCTATAGATATGGGAGAAATGCTGCCTAAGAAGGCAATTATGGTTGATATGAATTGACTTTGAAATAGTTGACACAATGGAACTGGCTTACTTATGCTTCAGCAGTGCAAGTGCAGGTTGTTGGAGTTTTTTATGGTATTAAATGAGTGAAAGCTAGCTTTATATTTTCCTCTTTTGACAGAATTGCACTGAAAACATTTATGGAAGATGTACCTTTAAGTCCATTTTATACAAAAAAAAAAAGAAAAATTGATGCTGAAACAGCTGCACACTCTTGAGGCTTTATGTGCATAAACATGGTTAAGTTAAGCTTCATTGAATATTGATGCACATTACTGATCATAATGTTTAATGTAAACTTAAACTATAGTTTTGCAATTTAAATGTTGATTTCTTGGGTTATAATGTGTAATTCATTATTTCTTGAGAAATAGGCACAGCAAATTTTTCATTCTTATATTCAAACCTCTTCTAAGTTAATTCTCATCTCATATAAAGAAAATGAATATTTTATGTACTAACATTTTGAGGTCTGCGTACAGTAGCTACAGTAGAGTATAATTATGTATAAAAGATAAATTGCTAACATTCAGTTGGCATGCTCTTCTTCAATGATGTTAAGTTTATAAAAATGTACTGTATTACATTAAAAGATCAAATTGAACTCACTGTAACAAGTTCCAGTATGAAATTTTTATGAGGTTGCCGAAGTATCTTGCTGTATTTGCAGCAATTTAAACTTATTTGTATTATATTTCCTTTTGCTGCAGTGCAACAGGAAACTCTCAGTGATCTGTAGTCCATATGCAAAGTGCAAACAGTGACTGTAATCTTGATACCAGTGTTTAAGAATAATTCACTCTGATTCCAGAAGCATGGGGGTTTTCCTTTTTCATTAACTGAGATAATTAATATGTAGAGCTAGCTAATCCGTTAATAGGAAGGAGACGTGAAGTTGCTTAGAAGTTCTAGTGTAATTGCACCTCTCCCACCTAGGATAATCTGTTATAGTTAATAATATAGTTAATGTATTAACTATACCTGGCTCTGCCAATTGACTTTATTTTCTAGCAAAAATGAACCCTTTTCCAATTATTTTGACATTTGTTGTTTTGACATTTCTATCTATGTGAACAAAACCATTAGAATTTACAAAAAAACCATTCATATTAAAGGTATTTCCACTGAAAATGGATATGCTTAATTTGTGAGTAACTTGCAAAAAATTAGACTGGAAGAGTAAATACTAACATAACATTTGTTATCTGATATTCTAAAAAAAACCCCAAAGCACAACTCCGCCCCCCCAAGCTTCACACACTAATGTGTGTGCAGTCTGCTTGCTATTTTTGTTGCCCATGCAGGTTTTGACAGATTATCAGAGTCTGCTTTTGTGAACATATGCAATAGGTTTTGGATCCTGCAAGTTTACATTGGTTCTGTGGGGTTAGCTCTTAAATGCATTTATCCTATGCAAATATAAGTGCAAAGCAAAGTATATTGATATGTTTGAATATTCTAACACTCACATGCACAGGACATGTAATAAAAGAAGCATATGTGTATCTTAAAAACGTGTATATCCCAGACATTCAAAATTCTGGATTTACAGATGGAAATATTTTTAAAACTTAGCTGTGTTTAAAAAAATATATATTTATTGTAGAGACTGATGCATCTCTACCTAGTCAAGGTAGGTGTAGCCCATGTTTTATGAAGAATTTTTAAAGAAACTCATTCAAGTATAGCACTGTGTTTGTCCAAGGCAGTGTGTCTATAAACACATGACTAAGATGAGTTCTACACAGCCATCCCACATGCTGGATGGCTCTGTGATAACGAAAATGATAAAATTCACCTGTCCAAGACTGTCTGTGCAGTCATCCATCAGGAGGAGAAGAACCTGAATCATAGAATCACAGAACTGAAAGATCATCCAGTTCCAGCCCCCCGGCCATAAGCAGGGACAGCTCCTGCTGGATCAGGTTGCTCATAGCCTCATCCCACCTGACCTGTGCTTCCTTGTTTCCTATTAACACCATTCCAGTATTTGCAGCTTTATTGGACGTTGTCTTTACAAAAGGTGTTTACTAATCTAGGTGGAATTTCCAAACACTGACAGCAGTGACTTATGTTCCACAGACATAAGTAGACTTTGGGCTGCATCGGTAGGTTTGTCCAACATACTTGGAGCATCTGCTTCGTTACATACAAAATAGTTTCTGGTGTTTTATTGCAAGAGGAAAAGAAGCTGAATATTGGCAACTGGAGTAGAAATATGGGGAAAAAAACCACTTGGTTTGCTTTACATTTCTTCACGTTCTGGTGTTTGAAAGATCTGACCTACACAGAGTTCACCAAGTGCCACTATATTCATATAGGCAGGATAAATGTAGCATCATACACTTTGTATATGCAGTAATAACAAAGTTCCACATTTGCATTTTTTTTTCAGTGCCTCACTCCAGTCATGATGTGGCTTTTAGTAGCGCTTTCTTATCTATAATGAAGATGTGTATTGAATGTTCTTTTGAGATAGCAGTGTCCTATCATATCTGTGTAATTCTCTGAAATGCAGATTTCTGCCTTTGCAAATCAGTATTTCAGTAAGTTTAATTAGTTTTAACATATAGTTTCTTTGGAGGATGATGGAGAACGTCGTATGTGGTGTTTTATTTGGCCAACCGTGTTTCTGATGCTTGTATCCTACCTCATGTCTGTAGATGCAGTATTTGGAAGATCAGAGCAGTGTTGCTGAAGGCACTGCTTGCTTACTTGGAAGTAATTTTGTCATTTAAAAAGAAAAAAGGCAGTTCCAGATTCAGAGAGCTGAAGGTTTTAGATATTTAGATTCTGTAAGACTGTCATTATTGTTGATTTTATTAATTTTCTATAGATAGAAGACAATTGCTTAAATTATGACATGCAATATAAGAGAATATTTGAATGTAGTAACACTCTTAAGTAGAAGAAACTTCTGTTGGTGTTATAAAAGAATGTGTTAGAGAAACATTCTTGCCCTAGAAAGATTTTTCTGTAATATGCTGAAAAGGCATGCTGATAATGTAAACCATCTTTCTCCAAAGGTCATGGCATCTTGAAGTAGGTTAGCTTGGAACAGCTGGCTTTTGGTAGATACATTTTAAGCTTACCAGTTTCTGTGTTCCTTGTAGTATGTTTCTATTCAGCAATCTTAAGTTCTTGTAAACTAACAATATTTTGAAGAACAGAAGAGTGTTTAATCCATATTTAATAGAACAAAAAGGTGTTCATTTTAAGCAGTGAGGTTTTTTTTTTTAAGTAGCCATATCTATAGATGCAGTAACCTGTTACATGAATCTGATGTACACCACCATTTCTCTGCAGCCTTTGACCTGCAGCATGCTGAAAGGCAATAGGAACTGTGTTTGTGTTTTCCCCGGAAGGCATTTACTGTTGTCCTCCTGTAACCATTTCAAAAGATAAGAGCTTGAGGAGGAAGGGAGAGAAAAATTATGGATTTACTTATCTCCTATTTATCTTTTGCTATATTCTGTTTGGATTAGGTGATGGAAAAACTATGGTGTGTGGAGGTGTGCTAAAAGTGGGTTATTAGAAATTAGTTAAATTGAAAGGTGCTAGAGAGATGAGTAGAGGGTAGGGAATCAACAGATGAATTATATAGGAAAGCAGTTACTCAATACCACATTACCAGAGATAGGAGTCTTCTATTCAAGATGAAAGCCTAGATGAGGGAAGCTAAGTTAGTAATGATGGTATTATTATTATTAACATTTATTTGAGAGAAGTGAGGATATGTTGCTTTCTTTGATTTGGAGGAAGCGGTTAGAATGGTGAAGTTATGTAAAAGCAGATATAGAATCGAGACTAGTGCTCAGAGTGTTTTTGTGGAAAGAGGGTTATAGATGCTGCTGAGGGCAAATGTCATTAGTAAGGAATTTGGAATAGTTAGGTAAAAGAGGATTCTAACATCCCTGGGTAGGAAGATAAGGTTAAGGCAGCATCTGTTTAAATTCAGTACTAAAAATATGGCCAAAGAGGCCAAGGTATAAGCCATCAGGAAATAAGAGCTCTCAAAGCAGCTTAATAGCAACAGTCTTCACAAGGCACACTGCAGGTAGCAATATATAACCATCTTAATGGTATCTTCTGTAGTGCCTCTCACTGTATCTTTCAATGTGGCCTTTTTTTCTTAGCAGCTTTTTGTAAAATTCTGATGACCTAGTCTTTCCTACCAATTTCAATATACCTTCTTAGCAGCCTGGGTTGGTTGTACACTTCCCTCACACGTACGTCCTCTCCTTCAGGACACTGTATATTTTAGGCCCAGTCATTGCTGTTGTTCGTTCCCTTAATTGGACACCAACTCACCACATTTCTGAATCTCTTGTTTGTGACATCAGTTCTGCACTGAGAGGGAGCTTGGTCACTGGAACAGGCTCCTGATGGAAGTCGTCATGGCAGCAAGCCTGTCAGAGTTCATGGGGTATCTGAACGATGTTCGTAGTCATGTGGTTTTGTTTTACATAGTCCTCTGAGGAGCAGGGAGTTGGACTCAGTTATCCTTGGGGGTCCCTTCCAGCTCGAGTGATTCAGTGATTCTAAATGCAACCGTCGTGCTGTGTGTTTCATAGACATCAAGTTGAACCAAAAGTAGTCATCAGACTACAACCAAACTGCAGTGCATATTGAAAAAGTGTGTACAAGTTCTGTAGTCGAACTAGAGAATTACTAGTTGAACTGCTGCTACATTTTGATATCTCAGTTTCCCAGTATCCAGTGAACCAAGCTCTTTGGAAGGTTGTAGTACTTCTCCAAAATTGTGAAACTCTTCCAATATCTGACCTGCATTATCCAGTGAAATGGCAACTGAAAACTCCCCTGAAGCATAAGTGGCCAGCTCTGTGCTCCCACATACAAAACAATGTAAATCAAAAGGAGGAATGATTTGGAGGGATTCAGGCAGAAATTCAATTCACTTCTTGCTTTTTGTGTTAAGAAAGATGGAAGTCTTTGGTAGAAATGTGGAAGACAATGAAGATCATTGCAGTAGGGAAGATCAAGAATTGCCAACCCATTTTCTTGTGTTTAGGGAAAGAACAGGAAAAGTTGCTTGTAAAAGATGATTGCTTCAGCAGCCTCCAATTATTATGTCCTTGGGTACTATTCTGACAGATGTGTGACAGGAGGTCATGAGGTATTACACTAGTTCTGTGTGGGAGAGTGTTTTAATCTCTGCAAAGATCTAAAAATTCATTTTGTTTTCTCCTTCCTAAGGTGCTCAGTACTTGTGTTGTTTGGGTTTTTATAACTCTAGTATTTAATTACCACATGGGCATCCATTACCTGCTTTCCATTTTTGTATTTATCCAAAATAAGGAAATGAGAGATGGCCTTATACTGGGCTGGTGTCACTGAGTGCTATCATATTTAGTTTAGATAAAACACATGATGTATCAGAACACTTTAAATCTGTATTTAATTCACCAGTTTGTTCAAAACTTGTGACTGTGCCACTTTAGCTCCTATGGTACTATTCGATATTGAATTTGCGGCATAGGGGTTTTTTGTGTTGTTTTCTGTTTATGCAAGTTGGGCTAAAAGAACCAATTATGATCTGCCTAAAAAGAAAGTATTAATAGTGTAGAATATGTAATGCATATGTATGCACCACAAAAAAATCTTGTATGTTGTTTAACCTCAAATACCTTTTTCAGTGCAAAACATTTGTTTCTTTTGGAGCCTGTGGAGTTGTAGAATGGCTTGCAACAGTCAGGGCCTTCCTTCCGTTCGATGCACATACACTTGTAACATACATATGCTGTTTATACAAATATTTGGCAAAAAACAACCAAATGAAGATTGAACTTTGAAATATTGTCTATATAGTACACGTAGAATTGCAAACCTTTTGTCTCTGACTATATGCACATTTACTGAAAGAACTTGCTGCTTAAAGTTAGAGAATGTTTTTGCTGTACCTCTCAATCTCCATCACCTGCTGTATAAATTTGCATGGACAGTGCACCTAATGCCATGTTTGTTTCTTTACGTTTCCTGATGAAATAACTGTGTGCCATTTCCTACTGTATGGTCTGTTGTCTTGTTAGCAACTGATTCACTCTTAAGACTAACTTGTTGGATTTTACTAAGGTCTTCTCACTGTTGTCCTGACCCTACAGTGGCTTCTGTTTGAGGAATAGTTTTTGGATGAATTTCATTCTTTTTGCCTCTATACTAAGAGAGAAAAGGGACATGTTTAACAAATTACTCTAGAAGAGAGCCATTTTTTCAGATCCCCTTGCATATCTAGATGGGCCTTGGCACATTCCAGTTCTCAAAAGAAACTACATTCTCCATTGTTAGTGCTAAAGAAAGGGAACATTCTTGAAGGTATCTTGAGGTATCTCAACACACTTCATTGTTATGCCAATATCGCTGAGATCTCTCAGTTCAAGTAGGGGCTATAAAGGTGCAGTGGATTACAAAAACCTATCTTTTGGAGCTGATACGTCTTTGGCCTTCCCAAACAGGG
Organism: Piaya cayana; assembly: GCA_013389865.1. Taxonomy (NCBI): domain Eukaryota; kingdom Metazoa; phylum Chordata; class Aves; order Cuculiformes; family Coccyzidae; genus Piaya; species Piaya cayana. The sequence continues at coordinate 197,991 of WAAB01013405.1, read as the reverse complement.
ACCATATTTGTGATCTGGAGGTCACTGCTGACTTTGGTTTTTTTACCTGAGCAAACTGTACCATTAATACAATTCTTATTCTCAGCAAGAAATGTATTCCTTTGTACCAATGCCATCCCTACTCAGGACCCACCACCCTATTTAAAATTAAGACTTGGGATGGGCAGAATTAGACTAGACATAAGGAGGAATTTCTTCATTATGAAAGTGGTGAGACACTGGGAACAGATTGCCCTGGGAAGTTGTGGAAGTCCAATTCCTGAAGGTGTTCAAGACCAGGTTGGATGGGGCCTCGGGCAGCCTGATCTGGTGGGAGGCATCCCTGTTCATGGCAGGGAGTTGAAACTGGGTTATCTACAAGGTCCCTTCCAATCCAAACTATTCTATGATTCTGTGGTGAGGACTTTTAAGTAGTTTTAAAGTAGCTGGGTCATCCCATCTGGTTAGAACAGGATTAAAAAAAACCCCAAAAGCAACGGTGTTCCTCAGTTTAAATACCTAGGATGAATGACTGAGGCAACTGGGGGTCTTCTCATAATAGACCTTTTATTTGAACCTCAGGATTCCATATTTTTGGTAATTAAATGTGATGTTCCTGATAGCCATTACTTCTACTAGACACAGGGCAATAGCCTGACATCCCTGTCTGTCTTTCAACCACATTTTTTTTCTTCTGTGTTCTTTATTTCATAAACAGTGGGAGTTTCATCTTGGGCAGGAAACATTCAGTTCTTTCTCTCGTGTGCCTTTTGCTTTTAGGTCAAATTGATCTGTCACGGTCTTGATAACTGCATAGATTCAGAACTTTAGACATCTTCTAGGGTGTTCATTTCCCTAGACATTCTGTCTAGGTGTTCTGCTGTTTCTAACTAGTGACTGTATGACAGGATAGTAGTCTGTGTTCTGGCCTTCTATGAAATACTTCCAGGAAATCAGTGGTTGGTGAGTCCTGCCAGGACTCAGACGATTTTTGGAGTAGTGCTTGAAGATCTGTATTCTGGTTATCCCCTGTGTATTTGTGTGCAGCCTCATACATGCTTTCACAAATCTAAAATCAGATTGCTCTGTACAAATTTCACTGCTAGAGTTGGTGGAGGTCATGTGGCACACTGATATTACACCCAGCGTGGTGGTGGCAGGCTGAGACCCTTCTCCTGTCCTTGAGGGTAGCTAACTGCTACTGTACTCCAAACTGTACTAAAAATGATGTAACATTTTTATGGAGTGCAGGCCAACTTACTTGAAAAAGTAAGTTAGTGTGCACAGAAGATGATCTTCCAGAGACATGAGCATTCTAATTGGTGTTTCCTGACCTTTGGTATCTCTTGTGGATACATTCCTGCAGCTGAGAGATAGTGGAATGCTGAGTATGAGAGGAGAGAGAATCTAGAACATGACAGCTTTACACATGGCAAGGGCTTCTCTCATGTAGTAGAGAGAAAAACAGCCATGTAAGAACTAGGGTTATTAAAGTAACAGATGTGTGCGTTTACTTGCACTCTGCCATTTCTGTGCTTAGTCTTCTGAAATGTCTGATATTTTAGTTTTCTACAGAGTATGAGCTGAAACAGAACAGTTTTGTCATTTGTACATTTGTTTGTGAGAGAGGGCAGGTTGGGAGGAAGGAAGGTTCTGATTGTTGAAAGGTGTTGCTTGGTCTTGGGTTCTGTGCACTCTAGTGAGAACGCTCATTTGTAAGAACACCAGTGCCTGTTTGGTTGTGTCTCTTATTTTTCTTCTTACACATTTACGTTTTTAATGTGCTAAAGGAGACTGTAGTGAAATGGTCCTGAAAACAAAGTTGCAAGACAAGGATAATGTATTGTTTTCCTTGTCTAAGCCATGCTTCTTACTTTTCACACAGCATAAACTGCTGTGGAAATGGTCTTAGTGGCTATGAAGGAGTGAGCTACCGAACTAAGGAGAAAGTTCAAGCCCTCATGGGAGAACAGAGTGCACTGTTGCTTGTGTAGTCGGCAGCATCAGAGTTCAATTAAAGATTGGCAATAGCCATGGAAAACTCCTTGGAATTTAAATGTGATGTGCTGAAAACAACATCAGCCTTCAAATAGATAGACTGTATCTTCTGTATCTTCTCAGTTTCTTTTGGTGTTTCTGCCATGGGTTCCCATTTACTCTGTACTTTTACAACTTGTTAGCCACGTTTAATAGCACAAATACAAATAAGGAAGACCAAGTTTATGTCAAGAAAAAGCCTGTCTAAAACTCTTAAAGTTCTGTACATTTTGTTAACAGCAGATGCACTGTGCTTTTTGCTGTATGTTTCATGTCCCATGAGGCTTTGATGAGCAACAGTGATTGAAAACAGCCCATAGAAGGAAGGTTCATTTCCCACCATCACTAGAATGTGTACCAGTTTGCACAGATATACTGTGGCTGAGAGCCAGAGCTATGCAAGAGGAAAACTGATAACAAATGAAAAATGGTGGAATGGAGTAAGGCGATAAATAACCTTTTCAAACCCTGAGAATATCCTTTCAAACCCTGAGAATATCCTAGGGAAAAAACAGAGTCCAAAAGAAAGGTATAAAAAATGCAAACTGTAGATGGTTTTCTTAAGTAATGCATTGAATGTGAGATATTGGTGGTGTTGGGGTGATATATTGAGATAATGCCTCTATGAATAAAAAATTAAAAGTATTTCAGGCCTCTGCAAGTGGGACTAACTTCACTGAACACCGTGTGAACAGTCATGTGGTGACCAAGTCACACAACACTTTCTCTCTTGAGGGAAAGTGGTATAAATTCACGCTGCTGAAAGGAGACTGGTAGCAGGTTTTTTCTAGCAATGTGGTGTCATTTACAATCCCCTCAACTGAGTGTCCAGGGGAGCACTTTGGCCAGCTGGGATGAAAGATTAGATGCTTTACTGCTGAGGTGGAACATGAGGTCAAGGGAGAAACGCAAGAGGTCAAGGGAGAAATGTGTGTGGATGGAGATTAGATTGCCACTAATGTTTAGATGTGCCATAGTGGATGGAGCTGGGAGATGAAGAGCTGATTTCCTGGGATGCAGAGAAGCTGCAAGCTAAACTCCCTCCTGGACTTAGGCTAGTTGATAATACATAGAACACTTCAATTCCAGGCATATTTTAATTAGATAGATGTTTTTAATTAGATTAGATGCTCTGGCTGCTTATCTTAAAACATGAAGACCACCTCTTGGACCTGTAAATAAGGTTAGTACTGGGGTTAGGGGGTATCAGCTAGATGGGTAGAAACCTTGTTTGAATGGGAAAGAAGTGGACTTAGAGTGGAGTCGTTCAAGGGCTACTCTGCGTCAAGGTGAGTAACAACTGAGGAGTCACAGAAATTCTGTTCTGGGACATCTTGTATTTAACATGTTTATCTGTAACCTGGAGGAGATGGCAGAGTGTTTGCTGATGAAGTTTGCAGGTGACACAAAATAGGAGGAGTCACCTAGAATCCGTGGAGGGAAGGGACTACTTCATGCAATTCAGCAAGGACAAAGGTGTGAAATCACAGAATCACCAGGTTGGAAGAGACCCATCAGATCATCGAGTCCAACCATTCCCATCAAACACTGAACCATGTCCCTCAGGACCTCGTCTACTCGTGCCTTAAACACCTCCAGGGAAGGCGAATCAACCACCTCCCTGGG
>WAAB01013405.1:68372-194326 GCA_013389865.1 Piaya cayana | reverse complement strand
CTCAACATCCTTCTTATGGTGAGGGGCCCAAAACTGCACACAGTATTCAAGGAGCGGTCTCACCAGTGCTGAGTACAGAGGGAGAATAACCTCCCTGGACCTGCTGGTCACACCGTTTCTGATACAAGCCAAGATGCCATTGGCCTTCTTGGCCACCTGGGCACACTGCTGGCTCATGTTCAGTCAGCTGTCAACCAACACCCCCAGGTCCCTCTAATCCAGCCTCTGCATTGCCTTTGGTAATGATAGAGGGTGGGAACTGACTGGTTTGGGCAGCAATGCTGCTTAAAATGATCTGGGGGAGTTGATAGCCAGCATTGAGGGATGTATTAACTAGGGCAAAGTCAGCAGGTGATGAGGAGGTGCCATTTAGCCCCTCTGCTCAGTACTAACTAGATCGCATCAAGATACTGTGCTCAGTTTTGGCACCCCCAGGACATGAAAGACTGTTAAATTCCTGTGAGTTCAGTGGAAGGACACCAAGATGGTCAGGGCCTGAATTCATGTGTCTTAAATTTTCTGACTTGTGATTATATTTAAGCATGAGTTTGAAATAGCTTATCGTACATTTGTGCATGTATTTATGCCTAAATATATATGTCTACATGCCTGCACAGATGCAGGCATCTTGAAATCAGACTTCTAGCTGATTTCTAGTTGTTAATACCAGGAACATATGCATTGTTGTGCTAATAATTAACTAATGCTAATTATTACAAGTCATGTAGCCTATTTGAGGTCTTGTATGGTTTAATTCGTGGCTCCTAATCCACTGAGTACTGAATTCAAATCTCAAGACATTGTGGTAGACTTTAGATGTGAATAAGTAAAGAAAAACCTTAACATAATCAGGTTGTTTAAAGAATTTTGAAATTTTTTGGTAGGGCAAAATGAATATTCCTCAGTGGATGAGTGCCAGGCTGAGGTTGTCAGAGACACATTTGAGGCACTGCACATCTCTCAGAGGCAGCCAATTGGCACAATAGTTTGTGCTGCAGTTTCTGGCTGTGCCTCGAAATCTTCTGGATGTTCTGAGAGTTTCTCCTGGGATTGGAGAACTTCCAGAGTGTTTTGAAGAGCATCAGTGTGCTGCTACACATAAAGATATTGCAACCTGGAACAGATCTGATCTGTTCCTGTTCTCTACAGTTACCTGAAAGAAGGCTGTGGAGAGCAGGGAGCTGCCCTCTTTTCCCAAGTGACGGGGAACAGGACAAGAGGGAATGGCCTCATGCTCCACCAGGGAAGGTTCAAGCTGGACATCAGGAAAAAAATATTTCACAGAAAGGGTCATTGGACACTGGAACAGGCTGCCCAGGATGGTGGTTGAGTCACCTTCCCTGGAGGTGTTCAAGGTGTGGATGCATGAGGGGCTGAGGGGCACAGTTTAGTGAATGATAGGAGTGACTGGGCTTGATGATCCAGTGGGTCCTTTCCAAACTCGTGATTCTGTGAAAAGGGGCTCTGAGCTCCTGTTCAGGTGATTCCTGGACAAAGTGGGCACATGCCTTTCCAGCAGGAATGGGGCAGCCCTGTACAAGCACTGTCTGACTGAGAACACAGCTCCCCGTTGCTGCAGGTGGTGCAGGACAGAGCCAGGGACCTCACTGGGAGTGGCAGACAAGTGCCTTTCTATGGTGAGAGTGCGCACAGGCCCCAGCAGCATTGGGCCAACTGCCCCCGCAGCTCCGTGGCCTGGGGTGGAGGGATGTTGGGCGCCTCTCATGAGGACTGGGGAGATGGGCTTCTGCCCACAGGATGTGGGTACCTGGGAGGGTCTGTGCTGCCAAGTAGCAAGGCAGTGGCCACAGAACATCGGGGACAACATGAAAGATGAACTGTACATTCTCCAGGACCATGTGGGTACAAAAGCCTGTAAACTCCAAAAGCTGCACTCAAGGAGTGCAGGCAGAGTCTGTTGGGAGGGAAAGCAGGAAGCATGGGTCCTGCTTCGCTTGCACATCCACAGCTAGGGAAGTGGTTCAATGTGTGGCAGCAGGCCACAGGTGGAAGCTCCCTCCAGTGTAGCTCAGTATGTCACCTGGTAGCACTGGGAGACAGGTGCGAATGGCAGCAATGGGTAACTCCCATCTGCTGACCCATCCTGGTGTCTAGTGAGGCTTGCTGGGAGCTTGGATCCTGCTTTTCCATGTGGTGACCCACAACATGCCTGGGGAGAGTAGGAATGGCAGGGGAGGGAAGTGGTGACCCGCCACTGGGTGGATCAGGTTGGCAGGTAAGGGGAATCAACAACAACAACAACAAAAAAAGACCCAAAGGAAGCAGACTTTAGAAGAGGAATTAACCTGCAGCAAAGTTTACGGCAAAAGGTCTTGTGCCTTTTCTGGGAAATCAGAACAACTGCCCACCTTTGAAGTGCCTGTAAACGAAGGCACATGGCATGATGGGCACAGACAGGAGAAATTAGAAGTCTGCATGCAGTTGCAGAGCAATGATACAAGATGGATCACAGAGATTTGATTTGATAGTTCACATGATGGGGATGCCATCATGGGTGGATGCAAGCTCTTAAGGAAGGTTAGAACAGGAGGTGAGGAGGAGCAGTTGCCCTGTATCTGAGTGCAGAAGTGGGGCACGGAGCTCTGTGTGGGAGGGATGAAGAGCAGACAGGCCAATGTGGGTGACTTTGTGGGTGTGCTACAGTTTGCCCGATCAGGATGAAAGTGTAGCTGAGGCTGCCTTCAGGCAACTGTAAAAAGCCTCATGTTTGCAGACCCTTGTCCTTATGGGGACTTGAGTCACCAGAGGTTCCTTCCAGCCTCAATTATTGTGCAGGTCTGTAGAATGTTCTGCCTTCTAGGAAGTCTGTAATGGAAATACCAGTCATGGGAACAAAGCGCTAGAGAATTATATAAGGAGTTGACTGTCTGCTACACTTGAAGGCACTTAGATGATTTATTTCATTGTACAATGACCAAGAATTACAGATATCTGGGGCCTGGCCATGCCTCACCTGTCATGTTCTTCCCTTTTCACGAGGAGGGCAGTGTTTTGGATACTGCAATGTGTGTGGCTGTTTATAGCAGAGAGAGCAGGTTAGACCTTTCCTTTTTTATCACTGGAAGACAAAATTTTAACCCCTGTATCTTGAACAGAAACACTATGTTGCCTTATCTCCAGTGGCTTTTTATCCGTCTAAATTGGCCAAATGAAGAGATTGATGGCAGAGCTGCTCTGCTGGTTGGCAAGAACTGGACTTAAAAGGCTGATGGAGCAGCCTATACCTCATTGCAAAAAGGTTTGATTTGAACTTGTGGTTTGTTTTTATTCACCCAATCCTCTCCTATAGCATTTGAGACTCTGAAAAGTTACATTCGTAGGTAAATGGGGTGTTTTATTAAGCTGAGAGAGTACCATAAGCAGGACTGTTTCCACTAATATGGGATTCCCTAGGGCTAAGCCTGTGTGTCACAGGTCTTATCAACTGAAATAAAAAAAACCTCTCAAACCAGACCAAACAGGCCTTTTCCTGTGTTTCATACGTAATAGTTATTGGCAAGAATTTTAACATTCTTTCCCACAAGGATGGCTTGGGGTTTCTGTGGGAGGTGCCAGTGTATGTGATGTGAAGAGCAGAAACCAGGTCAAACACAGGAGTTCGTGACTGGACTGGCATTTGTTGGGAAGAGGGGCTGAGATCAAAGAACAGAGAAGTAGTTGTACTGGGAAATTGTACTCTACAAAAGAGACAGACCCTCCAGTAGTGGCCAGAAATGGGTGCCTAGGGAAGAATAAGAACAGGATAAGAGTATATAGTAACTCCTCCAGACATCTCAGTTGCTGTGAGCTATTTTCAGTTCAGAGCATTTCCTGAGTTTGTTGTGGTTTAACTGTTTAGTAACTTGGAATGGATCTTTCTTCCAGGTCCAATTTGCCTTTCAACCCACAAAACATACACTTGTAGAGTGCTCCTTGGCAAGTAGTTATTGTGTGAACTGCCTGTTATGTGTTTCTCAATCCAGTTTCTACTACCTTGCTTTGTCTATGCCCAATTCTGGTGGCGGAGGACATGCTGAATGGACCATCCTCCTCATACCACTTAGACTTTTACAATACTGCTTTGTTTTTCTGTGTTTTGTTTTGGTTTTTTTGAACGCTATAAAGAAACCATCCTGTGTCTTTCAAAGAAGACAGCAAGGATGATAAAACTTTTTTTCTGGAAATTCCCCCAGCTTTGGCATAGTGATGGCTCTTCATCTCTTGTACTAAATCCTACTGCTGCATTTTCTTCTTTGAGCACTGAGCTGTTGTTTTAATTAAGCATCTACCAAAACATCAAGGTCTTGCTTATGAATGGTAGCAGTCAGATGAGAGCATATAAAGAGAATTCTCTAGCTATAGAAGTTAAATCCCTCCAGCAAGGATTGCAATCCTCTGCCTTATCCAAGGAAAGTTTAAAATGACAGAAAATGTGAGGAGGAGAGACAGTACTTCTTCACGCCTTCATTTTCTCTCAATGCTGGCTGCTCTCTTTTACCTTGGACAGTGGAGCCCTCTTGCTTAGGATCAGGAGTGCTGTCTGAGACTGAGATGCCTGTACTGGCCACAGTGCAACAGGTGCTACATAGAAGCAGCAGGTGAGACACCTCTTCATTATCTAAACCTAGGAAGGAACTTCTTGATCTAAAACTGTGCAGTGTCCTTTTCAACGTGAGTTCTGGTTAAATATCTTCAACTTATTAAATACCCCAAAATTCCTCAGTAGCTCTATTTCCTTGCTTACAGGCCAATTTTTACAGAACATTGCATGTCAAAGTTTACTTTGACCTTGACAAGTGTCTGCCGTGACAGCTGCATTTACCACTTTACTATCAATATGGAATTGTTATGGGTAACTGCTCTGTTCCCTTTAGTATTTTGTTAAAATATCATTTGACTGGTTTTGTGAAGCAACCTCTGCACGCACCAAATTCAGTAAGATGTTTTCATTGGGAAAAGGAAACAGTCCAAGGGTAATCTGTATTTCACAGAATCACTGCGTTGGAAAAGACCCACTGGATCATCAAGTCCAACCGTTTCACTGGAACAGCAGCCTGGTTTCTGTACCTATGGAAAGGGTGCAAATTTCTGACTTACAAGAACCATATGGCATTTAATGAACTTAGTAGCTACACAAATAGTCTATGACTGTAGTATTATGATATTTTTGTACCAAATAATCAAAAGCAACATTGTGTAGGCTTGTAACACCTGAAGAGGAAAGACCTCACTGGTAGGGCCACTCAGTGGCCACTCAGGGCACCTTCCAATACCTCAGTTAAACACGAGCAGGTGACTCCCTGACTGACTTCTTTAAAGTTTATGGTCAGCCCAGCAGTATCTGATTCTGTTAACTTGGGTTTCACTTAGCGTGTAGTGCTCTTGTCTGGTTATGCTCTGTGTCTGTCTGTTCCACGTTGTGACAGCTTTTAATATGAGATGGGCTTTGTAGCCTTGACTTCGTCTTTTCCTGAGTAAATGTACATTTCTAATGGTTTTTCAGAACCAGGCTTGATTGCGTTAATGAATTTATAGATGACTAAATGCGACCAGCAATGGCAAAGATGCCAAACCTTGCTCCCTACATTTCATGTTATTGTAAACAAAGCCTCAACAAGTCCATTATTTTATTGGATAAGATGATGCCATTTTTTTTTCCTAGTACAGAAGTGCAAACCAGACTTGAAGACACCTCAGAGCTTTGAGCTGTGATTGGTGACTGAGGACTGAGTCATAATGGATCAAAATGTTTTGGTAGTTTCTCTAAGATTAAGTAATAATACCTTTGCATTGGGATACCCTATGGCTTATGGTGAGAATGAACTTGGGAGCCAGCTCATGGTGGCCTCATCTGGGGAGCTGAGCAGCTGTACCCCAGCCTAGGATGTCCCACTCATGGCTGCTATCCTGACACAGCAGAAGGAGATTGCCCCAAGCCGAAGGAGAGGTGCAAGAGGACAAGTATCTGCACCTTGCTCCTTCCTCACTTGAGCAACATCTTGTGGCCCTTTGGATTGGGCTTTGGGAAGAGAAGCAGGGCACTGCATGTGCTGCTTGAGCAGGTGTTTCTTGTCTCCTCTGGGGTGAAGAGGCAACAGGCCAAGCAGAGTCCTCCTGTGCACTGGATCTGGCCTGCAGACCCCAGCTGAGCTCTGCAGGACTAGCCCATCTATGCTGTAACTGTGCTGAAAATTATCTGCTTGTGCAAGATTTATATATCTTAATTAGCATGGTTTCATGTGGAGTGGGGTGGGTACAACCGATCACATTCTGAAATAGTTTCTACTACTGTTTTGAACGTCTGTATCTATAAATCCAAGACTGTTAACATATGTTAGGTCTGGCACCATGTCTGAAGTGTTGCTTTAGATTAATGATGATGTACGTGTATTGAATCTTTTTTGTTTGGTTCTAGAAATATAGTGTTATCATCGTGAACAGCAAATAGACTGTTTTAAAAGGCATGAGGCTGAATTAGCAGTGTTGCTAGTGGACATTAACATGAACCGCTTTCTTCTCTGTTGCTTTAGACCAGTGAACTTGCTGATGAGGGGCTTTTAGTTAGGAGAAGAAAGAACAGGTTTGGTGCCTCTGCTTTGCAAAGAGTCGTACTCTCTGTTATGCATTATGGATCAGAAGAAATTGCTTAAAGGCACAATATGCAGACAAAGCAAAAGTATTCAATCATCTGATAGTAATTTTGATTGTAGTGCAGTAATTTATATTGGATATTTCCAGGAAAGGATAAATGTGGACGCTTACAGCATCTGTATGAAAAAAGAAAGTATAGGGCAAGATAGGGTATTTTCACAAGGGCTTTAAGTAGATAAACTGTGTGGTGATTAACCCAAATGGTGCTAGGTAGGACAATTGCCCACGTAGGTGTGGAAGGGATCTGGAGGGATCATGCATTCCTTTGTACACCTGCGAGAAGTCAATGACAGAAGAAAGACTTAAAATAATTTAAATATTCAGTTGTGCTCTAGGTAATTTCCATCTGACTTAGTGGAAGTTCTTTTTTTACCCAGATTTTATCTGTGCACATTGTTATTCTGAAGAAAGATTATTTTCTCAAAGACAATGTTTACAGTTTGCAAGATGATCAAACAGATGGTTTAAATTTGTTCTGATGCTCTCTGTTTTTTCACAGTCTCTTTGTAAGTTAAATAAACATGAAAAGGATCTGTCTAGAACTGTGTCATTTCCCAGACGAAATAGCTGCTCGAGGACATGCCTTTCTCCTCTCTGAAGAGATAATCCTCATCTTTGGTAAATAGCAATGATTGTGGTTCTCTGCCCTTCCAGGACTTTTGCTTCCCTCTCCACTCTCCAAAACGAACCCATGACCTCACTTTCCCTTACTGTAGTTTCATTGTCCTTTGTCTGTGGGCATTGTCCATGTTCTTTTCTCTACCTGATAGTCATCGTAACAGGGTGGATCCTGCCTTCCATGCCAAGAGGGAGCAGGGAAAATGTGGGGCGGTATTAAAGAGGTGATATTCCCAGTGTGACCCAAGTGATAATCCCACTGTGCAGCTGCTCAGAAGTGCAGACATTTCCTTTTAGCATCCCTCCAACTGTTCAAAGTCTCTCTTCCCTTGCTGATGAAGCATCCACTGCAGGCCACAAATAATAGCCACGTGGATTGTCTTCTGAAGGGCTGAATGTGTAGCTACACGTGTAACGTGTAGCTTGTGCTACAAGCTGATGCTGGTTTCTTAACTAGCTCATTTGTTCAGACTGGCTGGTTTCAGTCCTCTGTAGCAGGTGGTCGATAGCCACCAAGCTTACTTCTTATGCAGTGAATGCAGTTAGTAAAGATGTTTTGATGTGCTTATGGAAGCCTTGATTAACTAAGCAGCTCTGGAAAACATATATGTGAATGACAAAGCAGTAAAAAAAAAAAAAAAGTTCCTCCTCACCCCCATTTTGGGACCGGGCTGCAAATTCAGCTGTAACTGCTGTGCACATTATTGGCAACATTTTAATTAGATATTGTTGTTTGTTGTTATTGTGCTGAGGTAGATCCAGGGGTAGATTCTTGTCCTTCACAGAGGTTGATGGAGTGCTGGACTAATTCCTTTCCATATCTAATTTAGGCAGAGTAGAATTTGATTGTAATTGAATACCTTTGAACTTCTCTTCATAGTCATTGTCTCTAAATCACTGTTAGTACAACCAAATAGTCCTTCAAACCAACATAAAGAGTAGTCAAATATATTGAACTAGTGACTCTTTATCTTCTTTGCCTGGCATAGGAATTCAATGTCAGAAGGGACTATATCTACATAAAATCTGAAATTGTCGTCTTCTTTCCTCTCCACACCTGTTACTACTTCTGTCCAAGACAAGGGAAAACAGACTAGCATGGAAATCTGTGTCACTTTCTTGTCTTATTTCCCACTCCTTACGCTTGTATTTCCCCTTTTTAGTTTAAAATCAGAATCTTTGTTCTTTTCTGATATGTATTCTGACAGTCCTTGGGGATAGTAGTCTCAAGTAAAATTAAATACTATTGTGATAGTAAGTTTTTTCTGTCAGCAGCAGCAGAACAGTCAAACTGGTGGACTATGTATTTGCCCCTCTCCTACTTTAGAAAAGGCCTCAGCAATCAGACCTTCCTGAGCCGAGGTGTCTCAAGTGGTCAGTTCCAATGAGGCCAGAATAACAGCTCATATCTGGGATAAGTCAAGTGTAGACATTACTTATCCCATGCTAAATCACAATTTGCTATGACCTTTTTATGTAAAATCCATGGTATTGGGCATAGCTGATACCACTGGGAAAAGTTAGTAGGCAAAATAAAAGAAATCTTGGTTTTAGGAAAACGTTTGTAGTGAGATCATTAAGATACTTTCTTTGAAAATAAATTTTTTTTGAGTGGTGTATTTTTTGCAAACTTGTGTAACTCTGTTTGTACATCTATGATATGCTCTGCAAGAAGAAGGAACTAGCTGTCAGTTCACTGTGGGTTTTGAAAATGCTACTGTCTGCTCATGGAAACAGCAGGACCTCTTTGTGTATATAGGGGTTGAGAGTGCTGGGACGAAAGGGAAATATTGGGTTGTAACTGTCTTCTTTAGGGTTATCTTCTGGTGTGTTTTTCTGTCTCCACAAATGAACAACGCAGCCAGACCTGCAGGTGATACAGACAACGTAAACCAAACACTATTCAGTTTGGTGATTTCCCTGTTACACTAGGTAGGATTTCCAAAGTGACAAAAACTGTTTTCAGTTTGCAAGTATGGCTCACATATATAGAGGAGAAGTATTCAGTGAAATTATCATCTGCTCCAGAGAGGGAAAGAAAATAAGGTGAATATAAATAGTTTGGTGCTTCTGTGACCCTTTCCTGCCAACAATAAGCAGAGGTCTCACAGTGCTCATGGTGTAGGAGAAGGGAAAAGATCCACAGCAATTCCTTCAGCTTTTAAAGTTTAATACGCCTGTGATCATAAAGTCTTGCACATGTTAAGCTGGGGCTGGAGCTGCTTTACTGCCTCTTTAGCCTTCCTTGCTCTCTTGAAGGCTACACCTTGGCAGAGCTGGCACACTATGTACAGATCTCTCATGTCATGACTCACCAGATCTCCCAAACACTGCATGTGTTGTCCTTTTTTGTTCCAAACCCCTCTATTTTTGTTCTACAAAAAATAACTTCTCTCATTTATTTGTGCCAATGCTCCATTACTGTCTTGGGTGAGACCTTCATTGGTACTTTATAATATTTCCACACTCCAATATGGCCACTGGCAAGTGTATAGTAAGAAAAACGCTGCTGTAAGAGTTTCTGGTGTATTTTAACATGACAGGAGAGCAAAGGGATGTGGGCTAAGTTATTAGCTAGGGAAATTCTCTTGGAGCTGAGTTTCTCATGTGTTTATAAACGATCAAGTGATTTTCATGGGCTGCCTGCTTAATGCATTCAAGGACCTATTTTGGGATGCAAATTAACAAGTATTTTCATAAAACACCAACAAACCTCTCAGAAATGGATATTTTCACATTTTTTGGGTAAGGATCTATGAGCTTGTAACCTACTATGGCTTTAGAGGAGGTTTAGTGCTACGGAGGGATCCTAAAGAGTAGCAGGGATTTTTTTTCACGAGGCGAGGAGAGACTGGATGAGGTAAAAGCAGTCACAGGAGTAGGCACCAGTCAAAGCTGCAGACCTCAAGGAGAAAGAAAAAAACACATAAATGAGTGAGCCATGGCCTGAAGGGACAAAGGACTGACTTCATGTGTTAAAGGCGCCGCAGGTTCCTGGACTAAATCTGATTTGATTGTTCTGTGGCTGTTAACACCTCATCGTGTGGCGTTTTTCTAGAGCTTGCTGACTGCTGTTTCTGAGAACACAGTGTTAACTGGGGAAGGTGGAATCGTAGAATCAGAAAACAGTTTGGACTTGAAGAGACCTTAAAGATCATCCAGTTCTAATCCCCCTGTCATGGGCAGGGACACGTCCCACTCAATCAGGCTGCCCAAGGCCCCATCCAGCCTGGCTTTGAACACCTCCAGGGATGGGGCGGCCACAGCTCCTGGGCAACCTGTGCCTGTGCCTCACCACTCTCATGGTGAAGAAATTCCTCCTTATGTCTAGTCTAAATCTACCCCTTTACAGTTTATACCCATTGCTCCTCATCCCCTCACTACAAACCTTTGTAAACAGTTCCTCTCCAGCTTTCTTGCAGCCCCTTTCAGGTACTGGAAGGTCACTATAAAGTCTCCTTGGGGCCTTCTCTTCTCCAGGCTGAACAGCCTTAACTCTCTCAGCCTGTACTCCTACGGGAGAAGCTCCAGCCCTCAGATCATCCTTGTAGTCCTCCTCTGGACCTGTTCCAACAGTTCCATATCCTTCTTATGTTGAGGATTCCAGAACTGGAGACAATACACCAGGTGAGGTCCCACATGAGAGGAACAGAGGGGCAGAACCCCTCTCTTGACCTACTGGCCACGCTTCTTTTGATGCAGCCCAGGATACTGTTGACCTTCTGGGCTGCGAGTGCACATTGCTGGCTCATGTCAAGCTTCTCATCAACCAGCACCCTTAAATCTTTCTCTGCAGGGCAGCTCTCAATCACATCATCCATCATTGTGTACTGAAATCGAGGATTGCCCCAATCCAGGTGTACGACCTTGCATTTGACCTCGTTGAACCTCATGAGATTCTCACAGACCCACTTCTCCAGTCTATCCAGGTCCCTCTGGATGACATCCTGCCCTTCTGGTGTGGCAACTGCATGCCTCAGCTTGGTGTCATATGCAGACTTGCTGAGGATGCACTCGATCTCTCTGTCAGTATCGTTGATGAACAGCATTGGTCCTAGTACAGACCCTTGTGAGATGCCACTTGTCCTGGATCTCCAACTGGACTTTGAGCCATTGACCACTACTCTCTGAATATGACCCTCTGACCCAAATCCCTATCTCTCCACTTTAGAGAGGAGGATGTTGTGGGGGACTATGTCAAAGGTTTTACAGAAGTCCAGACAGATCACATCTGTCGGTTTTCCTGTGTCCACTGCTGTGGTTACCCCATCATAGAAAGCCACTAGGTGTGTCAGGCAGGACTTGCCCCTGGTGAAGTCATTCTGGCTGCCACTGATCACCCCCAAGTCCTCTCTTCCCACCGTATGCTGCTACCGGGCTGGTTGGGCCCTGCCGGCAGGTGGGACAGGGGAGCTGTTCATGTCTCACAGGGCACTGCTGCAGAGGCCAGGGGGGCTTGGCAGGGACTGCTCACAAAGGCTTGTTGTGAGGGGACTAGGGTATAAAGTGGAGAGCGGTAGGTTTAGACTAGACATAAGGGGGAGTTACTTCACCATGAGGGTGGTGAGACACTGGCACAGGTTGCCTAGCAAAGCTGTGGCTGCCCCATCCCTGGAGGTGTTCAAGGCCAGGTTGGATGGGGCCTTGGGCAGCCTGATCTGGTGGGAAGTGTCCCTGCCCACTGCCAGGGAATTGAAACTGGATGATCTTTAAGGTCCCTTCCAACCCAAACTATCCTATGATTCTATGAAAAAGATGTTACTTTTGTACAATGCTTTTCTTTTTTGTTCCTCTGAAACTGCTAAGCCATGTCGTACCGAGCGTGTTACATTAAAGTAAATGGCTCTGATTTGCACAGCTGTTCTGCTTTCCTTAATAAGCCTAAGCAGGGGAAGAAGACAAGTAAGTGATGTTTGTTTCCATTTTTTTTCATCAGGGAGCAAGCAACACAGTCAAAAAAAATTAAAACTGATAGAAAACACCATAATGTTGAAGCAGAATATACACACAGACACACACATGCTTGCACAAATATCCAGGGAACTTAGTTTACCACATCCTGTGGTACATGTTAGCAAGTACAACCATCCAACACATTGCAATACTTTTTGGCATTATAACATGCAGGCACATTATTTCCATTAAAAAAAAATATTTAAACCCAAATGCTATCACTGTAAACTGCTTTTAGTTGTTCTTCAGAGTAGGAGCCTTTTTCATAATGCTTTCTCCAGTTTACTGTCTTTTCTGTTTCTTTCTTCTATTTTCTCTTACACCTTAAGAAAAAAAAAAGTCAGAAGTTTACATGATTTTCAAAGGGCCACTTTTAACACTAGAAAGAAAATCTTTTAAGTACACTATTTCCCAAGAAAATGTTAGGAGCAACTACAGAATCACAGAATCACCGGGTTGGAAGAGACCCATCGGATCATCAAGTCCAACCACTCCCACCAAACACTAAACCATGTCCCTCAGGACCTCGTCTACTCGTAACTTAAACACCTCCAGGGAAGGCGAATCAACCACCTCCCTGGGCAGCATATTCCAGTGCCCAATGACCCTTTTGGTAAAAAACTTCCTCCTAATCTCTAGCCTAAACCTCCCCTGGCGTTTGAGAAAACGAGCAGCCCAACCAGATCCTGGAGAGAGCTCATCATTCCTTGGGCTGTCCTACCCACTGTGACTGAAATTTCTGTTTTATGGCACAGAAATATGCAACTTGATTTTAGCAGGGAAGTGACCTTCCCATTGTATAGACAGTGACGAGAACAATATTACTCAGCGTTGATGTTCATGTTTAGTGCATTTGTTACTGAGATATCAAGGAAGTGCTGTAAAATCAGCTTAGCATCTAGGGAAGAAATCTTATGGTCCAAGACTTACAGAGCAAAGCCTAGAGAGCTCTTTTGAATAATGAGAGAGGTACAAATAAAAGCTACTTTTATTATGAGGGGTTAGTTATGGAAGTCACAAAATCATGTTTCTCCTCGCAGTAAGACAGCTCGAGAGGAGAAATAGAGGGGCAGGTAGTGTGCATCACTATTGCTCACAGTCCTCTGTGTGAGTGACCAAGGGGAGGTTGATGCTGACCTGTTCTGAGGTGCTACTGAAGACAGTGACACGTTGTTTTCTGCAGGGGCAGCACAGGATTCAACAAACTGTCTGTCTCCTCTCTATTAAGGAGGGTGATCATGATCCCTATGCTCTGGGGGTCCTTCCGGGGTTTTCAAAGCAGCTCGGTGCCATGGTGGAGAGGAGGTCTCAGCTGTCCCTGTGGGAGGCCCAGCATATGCCAGAAGATGAGGACAGATCTTCCATGTGAATATGCTGAGGTCTCCTGACCAAAGAACACTGTTCTGGAACCACTTAGCTACTGAAACTCTGGGAGCTTGCCTAATCCCAGCCCAAGTGTGGGCAGCCTTGTTGAAAGTCAGATACAGTCCGTATTTCTACATAAAGGAGTGAAATTAGCTGTGCTAAGGCTGTGAGCAGGGAAGGGTTTTTTCTCTTTGTGGTGGTGGTGTGGCTAACCTGTCTGGTGTTACCTCCTGGACTTGAGAAACTTGCTGATGATTTTTGTATTCTGTAAACACTCTCGTGTGGAGGGGGATATCGAGGGGAGAAAGAAGAGCTAATTACCCTGACTTCACCTCTGCCCAATTTCCTCCCTGATTAAACAGGGCTGACATATTACTTGCATGGAGATTAAAGCTACTTTGTAATGGAAAACTGTAATTAGGGCTGATCTTCTAGTTCTGTAGAGGCCCCAATGAGCCTAGGTAGAGCCGTTTGGCTGTTTGATTTGATGTGCATGGCAGAACCCTGAATATCATGATAAATCTGATAGACTTTTTAGCTGGGGAAAAAAAAAAAGCAATGGCTATGTGTTGCTATATGGCACTTCATACTCCTTAGCTGTCAGAAGCATTTGTGAGCAGGGAAATTTTTTAAATTAGTATTTCTATTTTTCTGCCCTATTTTCACCAGTGAACTTAAGGAAGATGGAAGCAAATGGGTGATAAAATCTATAGGGACAGAAGTCAGCTTTTCCAAAGTGGTACCCCATACAAGAAAAATGTGAATAATATGATTTTGGAAATATTTGCATTTTTTGTGTTGTTTTTTTTTTCTAGAGGAAACATTAGAGTCAACGCTGGGCTCGTTCATGATAGCAGGTTGTGTGGAATGGTGCTGAGCCCAGGCTGCATAGATGCTGTGGGGATGCATTCCTCACTCCTTTATCACTGTGCTCTGGGAGCTGGCTTCCAGCACACTGACAGCCTTTGCATGAAGGACCTCTCAGGTTCTGGTCTTCAGTCAGGTTGTGACTTAGCTTATTTCTCTCTAGAGGTGGGTCACAGCAGAATCTGCAGCTCAGTTCACAGTAGGGAGTCCTGGAGAGACAGGAATCCTCACCCTTTTGGGCTAGTGCCGCCTTTCCTCCGTGTTCCTTTCTTGGCAGCAAGTAGGAAGGGACTTGCTGAATTGGTTTCTGCCTTTCAGACAAACATTTAGCACAAGAAAACCTGCACCTGGCCAATGGAGAGGAGGGAGCTGGCCTCTTCTCCCAAGTGACAGGGGACAGGACGAGGGGGAATGACCTCAAGCTCTGCCAGGGAGATTTAGGCTAGAGATTAGGAGGAAGTTTTTTACGGAAAGGGTCATTAGGCTTTGGAATATACTGCCCAGAGAGGTGGTTGATTCGCCTTCCCTGGGGGTGTTTAAGGCACGAGTAGATGAGGTCCTGAGGGACATGGTTTAGTGTTTGATGGGAATGGTTGGAGTTGATGATCTGATGGGTCTCTTCCAACCCGGTGATTCTGTGATTCTGTGATTCTGTGATTCTGTAATTTTTAAAAAGCTGCCCGGAGTCTTTGAGTATGTAGTGTTGGGCTCCATCACAGGCTGACAATGAGCAGAGAAGACGTCCATGATGGATGTAAAGCTTTGGAAAGAGAAGATGAGAGGACCTACAAACCTGACAGCACTCTCAAACTGCAAATGCCTTTCCCAAATCTTCAATGATTCAAAGCCAAGGTCTGGGGTCAAGAGTGTCAGCAACAGTATCGTTGCTACCAAATACGGAAGGTGTGCTGCTTTTGTGGGTAGCAGCAGTTCTCCTTTTGTTACAGGATGGTACTATTGACACCTGGGCGCTCTTCTGCTGTAACCTCCTGTGTCCTTTTCAGAGCTGCTGCTTAGCAGGATCTGACTCCCTCTTCCACTGGAAGTATGTCTCTGTTATTCCCAGGCACATGACCTTGTGTTTGTATGCATTGATTCTCAATCAAAGATGAGCTGCTTCTGTCAACCTCTGGCTTTGAGCAAGATGAGATCGCAGGATAGGCCTAATGCTCATTGATTAAAAAAAAAAAAAGGGAAAAAAAATCACTTTTAAACTAGATTGCAATGGCTTCTGAGCTCAATGGGAGCAAAGTCCATTTTAAAAATCAAGCTGCAATGGAAGATAAAATGAACGCTTTGTGCTGCTCCTTTGCATCAAGTCCATCTCCTCAATATAAATGAGACCCAAGAAAATCATCAGGAGAAATGTTTCAGGCTCCCCTGCAGAAAGACAAGGAGTGCAATCTCCCTTTCATTTTCTCTTCTGATTAGGTTGTTCTATTCAAGATGTGGTGTGGAGACAATTTGCAGCAGAACAATTTAAATTCTCAGAGATTAGAAGGTCGGAACAGAGAGGGCCATCAGAAATGGCAGGGTTCCAAGTAAGACATGAAGAGCATCAAATAAAACATAGGCTCCCCCACCTCATCCATGCTCAGTCCTCCACTCCTGCTGAGCTGAAATGGGATAGTGTTCAAACAGTGAAATACACTGACCCTTTAAGGCCCAAATCTTATACTGAGGGTACTGAGCAAGGCATCAGGCTGACATGTGAGTTTTCCCTCAGTATGTCAAGGCTCAGGGTTTAAAGCAAAGCCAGGAGCTGTCTGGTGTACTTGCAAGATGAGCCCCTGCTGCCCTAGAGAATAGAGTTTTGTGCTGTCTTACTAAGGAGAAAAGGAATACCACAAGGTTTGTTGCAATGTTACTGGCTAATGAAGTTCAAGGCTGAAAAAGGGCAGTAGGGATGGGATGATGACAAGAAATGGCATGAGCTGCAGATGTGACCTCCCAGGCCAGCTGGGCTAACTGGGAGAGGGCTTGCAGGAGCACAAAATCGCCCACATTAGATGAGGTTTTTCTTCTGACTGCTGAAGAGCTGTTTACTTGCACTGCCGATTGCCTCTGGCCAATTTTAATCTTAAGAGTATGCCTGCTTTGTTCTCTGCTTTGATCTTCTTCCTTCTGAGTCAAAACACAAAGATGTTATTAAGATAAACTAGTAAAGACTGCTCAGGAACTGGGTGGGAAATTTTGATCATCATCTCCCCTAGAGATAAAGTAATCCCCATGCTCAATCAATTCAGAGTATGTAACAATCCTGAATGACTGCTTTGAAACATGGGGAAGACAGTGTTGCTCTATGAATTGATTGCATTTGGCCTAATTATAGAAGACCTTTGGGTAGGAGTACTTAGGAATAAATCGGAGGGAACGCTAGAAATATGCAGTGCTGAACAGGTCAACACGGGCTGAGCAACCTTTTTAGCATTAAATACCCTTCATCTGTGCAGGCCTGGTTTCATTAATTGTCATAAGCAAAGGAGTGGAAATGCTCTGGGGAAAAATGCTGTATAAAGTCTAGTGAAGAAGAACACATGGGAGTGTCTGAATCATGTGTCAATGTTTCTAATTTATGACCAGCCCTCAGGAATTATTTATTTTTAAGTAAAATGGAAGAAAGATGTACTTTGGGCTTTTTTGTGCACACAGTGCCTCTGCGCTGAGATAACAGACCCGTTTGGGAGCACATAGGTTTGAGCTGGTTAACTTGAGCAATTTGAGATGAAAAATACCCTGAAAAGAGAAGGTCAATTCAGGAGTTAGCCTGAAGAGAAAGAAGATTAATAACATCAGGTATTTAGAAGATTTGTATAATAGTTTCCCTAAAAATACTCTGACTTGGTCTCAGCCTACAGAGGTAATTCAAACCTTAACATCCATGCTTCTCTGTAATTTCTACTTCTAGAATAATCACTAATAGAAACAATCACTAATTGCCATAATTTCTCTTAAATTGTACAGTAGAGGATGTTTTGTATATTGCCTGTTTCCAAAGATCAGTGTAAATCTGAATTATAGAGTAATTAATGTACCGTTGCTGTGATTTTTGTAATTTACTAAAGTCCATGAACATCTACTGGTGCCTGCAGACCTGAAGGGCATATGTCAGAAGCTGCATAATATACCAGGGTGCACTGCAGAAAGCAGGGAATCTAACCCTGTTGAATGAAAATTTGTGGAGTATTAGGGATGTGTGTGTTTCATTCCTGTGGTAACTCCAAGGCTCCACGTTGACCTGCAGGCCTGAGGAGGAGCTGCTTTCCAAGTATCAGTGGGTAGAAGGCCTAAGCATCTCTTGATGAGCTTCTGCTTAGGAAAAGTTGTACTAGTAAGGAGCAATGGGGGGGTAATTGTGACTATAGGCATCTCTGTATTTTTATTTTAGAGTGAAACAGGAATGAAAATGTAATTGGAAGCTGAGATCTGTCAGGATAGGAGAGACCCAGAATTTGAGGAAATTCTCCCTGGAAGTCAGTTAAATTGGACATGTTTGTGACCTTGAACTTTGAGTGAAACGTGGCTGAATTTTCATTGGTCTCAAAGTTCTATTCAGTTGGTCTATAATAAAGAGTAAATGAACTGAGTGGAAGCAGTATGTGTTCCTGAAGCACAGGAGTTGCAGTGAGAGCTTGGTAGAGAACTGCACAGCAGGAGCTGCTTTGAGGCTGGCAAGGTCAGGACTAAGGGAAGAACAATAAAGGAGCTATGGCATAAGGTGGTATGATTTCCCCCTCCTTCCTCTTTTGTCCTAGGCTTTTCCCAGAAGGACGATGATGAAAAGCACAGCATCTCAGTGCTTAAATCCAGAATATGATTGGCTTGCGGTCGAAAACGGGAGTAAGGAAGGTAGGGCAGCTTCTTTCTTGCAGGTCACCCAAGTCATATGCATAGCACTTGCTTCAGGTGACTGTTCACTGGCAACCAGCATTCAGGGCTGGTGTGGCATTACAGTGCATGTTAAGGGTCCATGTGGGAAATGACAAAACTGGTTTGGATGTGACTTTTGTGAATAATAAAATAGTAGCAGGCCTTTAAATGGCATATTTTATCTCTGCCTGTTGAACTGCATTGTCATAAGCTCTTAAGTGACAATACTGCCAAGATTTGGCAGAATGAAGATTAGCACTGAGCCATGGATTACCAATTACTTCCTTGAGGTCATTAAAGCAACTGCTGAAGAACCAGAAAGAGAAGCCAGTTAAACTGGCTCCTAGGTCTAGTGGCCCCTTTATGGCCCAATATTAAGCCAAGTCCTGCTCCTGAAGAAACACGGATGCTCTTAGCTGGGCTAAAGTGTGTGGAAAAACAGTCCCAGCAAAAGAAACTTTGTAAGCTTTTTTTGTGTAGGCATTTTCCCCCTTCCCTTTTAAACAGGGCTGATTTTCTTCAAGGTAAGAAGGAAACAAGGGAGCCACCAATTAGCACAGCAAGGTCTGAATAGATGCAGCTGATATTAGTACTGCGGAGAAGTTAATTACTTCCAAGGTAAAATGAAGTGACTACAAAGAGGAGTCTGAATGAGCCAGTTCCCTTCTCTGGCTGTTTGGGAGAAACCGTGACTATGTGGTGGAGCTTTTCAAGGTTGAACTACATTTGTAGGTTGTCATGCATCCAAACTTTGTGTAGCCTTGTAGCTTAGTATTCACTGTATTCATGGTAACACAGATTGTTCTGTTACCACACAGAGGTATTGCAGGAACTCTGCAAGGCCTCAGGACTTAGGCTTTATCTGGGCTTGTTTTGACCTGCCTGTGGCTTTGTTTTAGCTTATTTAGCTGCAAGAGAAGTTTCCTAATGACCAGGTGACTGTAACATAATTTGCTCTCCTCTTGCATAACTTTGTTCAGTTGTGTGATATAACTGTAAGTTTTGTTTAGCTGAGAGTATCAAGTTGTTATTTTATGTACAATGAAGAATGTAGGACCCTAGAAAAATCATGCAGTGTAGAGGACTGTAAGCATAATGTCACAGCAGTGGCCTTAAATGAAGGCTACTGAATGGACTGCAGAGGAGTACAGATAGAGATGGCAATAGAAGACATGGGATGACACTTGAGACCTCAGAGCTATGAACAACTTATTAGTGGTCAATGACTAATAGTTAAATAAAGGCAGACCTAGGGACTGGATAAAAGTGGGTTTGGAGGTAACAAAGAGCCAGCAACTAGTGAATGTAAAATCTCATATATAGTATATGGCCAGCCACCTTAGGATCCAGGAGGGCAGTGAAAATGGGAGTGTAATGATTGGGAAGGAGTAGGAAGTGAGAGATGTGTGTGTCATTACTGAGAATTAATATCTCTCTTTTGTTTTTCTTTCTCTATAATAATTAGGTAAGGATTAATAATTCAGTCATTGTGAGTTAAAATTTCAGTGACAGTAACAACACATTCTTGGCTTTTCCATAAGTTGTGCTGCTTTCAACCGTACTGAGATTTTCACTGTAACATTTTGAACAAAGTGCATCTAAATGCCTTCCTAAAAAGACTGTGATCACACATTCAGAATACTCTGTGAAAAGCCATGGAGGTGAAATAGCTCAGAAATTCCCTAGAGTCAATACTGCATGTTTTCCTTCAGTATTTATTTACAAGAAAATGAATTGCTTATTTATTCTGTAGGAGGTGAAACAATGTGATAAAATTATGAAAAGCCATTCTTCTGATTTAGCTGTTTCAGTGAAATATATATCTTTTATGCAGAATGTTTGTTATCAGTACTTAAATAAGCTTTGCAAAAAAATTTTACACTTTATGGTTTTGGGGTCAGGGAAGGTGAATGAGTCTCTGGTTATTAAGAGGAAAACTCAGAAGTCATTTGTTATTGATTCATCCATTACAATGTAAATATTTCATTCTGATGTTTCTTGGGGCTATATTCAAAATATAAAGAGCTGTTTGGTTTTGTTTTTTTTATATTGTAACATGAATATGCTACAATAAAGTTGCAATAAATCAAGATTTATTTTTAGTTTTAGGATATGATTTGAATCAAATACCTTTATAAAGAAGTTTGGCATGTGTAGTGTGTCTATTTTCCTTGAGTAAGTATGAATATTAACATACCTTATAATAAAACAAGCCTCTAATAATAAAAAAATTACATGTAATTTACAACATTCTGGTGCATTTATTTGAATATGCCCTTATTTTCTAGTTGAGTCTAAATATACCTCTTGAAGTATCTTCTAGTACATCAGCCAAATTTGCTGATAGTGAAATTTTCATTTGATGAATTTTAATGACAAATTTAGTTCAATATAGAGATCTCCATCACTGAGACTTTGGTTCTAATTCTGACAGTGCAGCTGTTGGTTATCAAGTCATTTCCCATTAAGACACATTGTGAAAACTGTACCATTGAGTAATACGTGTTTTGAGCATCTGAATGCTCTGAGAAGTAGAGTTCTGGATTGATTTCTTAAGTCTAACTTGCAAAGTTTTTGTGATGCAAAGTTCTTTTTCCACATCAGCCTTCCTCTTGGAAGCCTCTTGGGTTTTGAGTTGCAGCTCAAATTTCTTGCCTGAATTGTGGTACCTCGCTTGCCACTTTGTACTGCAGTACTGGGACTTTAGCCCAGAGAAAGTAGGACAAGCAGTGACAGGAGATTTGGATTTACCAGTAGCATAGCATGTCTTGCAAATCACAGGACTGGACCAGTTAGCATAAGAGCCTATAAAGATAAAAAAACCAAGGTGAGACAGTGGCCAACCATCCTCATTAGCTATTACTGATGCTGCATAGGAAAATTTCACTTAGGACTGTGCAGTGATAGGCTGTACCACAATATCTTGCATTAAATGAACCAGTGCTTTTTTTCCTGCGTGCCCCTGCGGTACTTGTCTAATTGCCTCTGGAAACTGAATTTACCAGCTCTTACCCAGCTCCCACATGCTGACAGCCTGGTCCGCAGAATGTAGCTGGAAATGAAGAAATCATTCAACAAGTACCAGTTTTCATTTCTTTCTCTCTCCCCTTCCCCCACCCCAAAGGCTCACGCAACCCACAAACATCTTCATATCTGTAGAATATCCATAAAACATCTAGCACCTTGCTGAATGCAAAGGAAAATATGAGTCCTGTACTGCTAAGCAGTGATGGCAACACCATAGTAAAATATTTATGCTGAGGATCCACGCGTACACTCTTAAAAAGAACATCAGTGTATTCAACACATCTCAGTAATAACATTAAATTGTTTCTGTTATTTGCTTTACTTCTTTTCTGCAAAAACCTACGGATGATCAAATAATGACAGAAAATGTAATTTAATAGAAGTATTGAAGCTGCCTGCAAGTTAAGAAAAAGTAGTTAGTTTACATTTTGTTACCTTCCGCACTGTTCTTGATGGCATCCTCTACACTGAGTTGCACCACCCTCCCTCAGACAGTGTCTGCAACCTTGTCACCTCTTTCTTGCTGAGCCACAGGATGTCCTTTTGGTAGGGCAGGAGCTCCATCTCCTTAAAGGCCTGCCCATGCTTCAGCCTCTTATCACAGAATCAAAGGAATTTCCTCCAATGTAACTAACTGGTACTCACCCTACTGGCTGCTGTCTTGTGACTTGTGAATCACGCTAAAGACTTGACAGCACTTTTCTGGGCTTCACAGGGGACTGGAGGCAGTCCTTACCTAGAGGCTGTGAAAAAACCTCATTGGAGCCTCTTGCCTATAAAGATTTTAGAGCAGACACAGCTGTTCAGTGAGGTGCCCACAGCATGAGGGCTGCAATATGTAACCTTCTCAGGCAGGGACCCTAATAGGAAATGAAAGTCAAAACAACTGAGCTTTTTGTAAAAAAGTTTGCATTGTCTGAATCCCTTCTTCCACAAGCTGACTTTGCTCTTTGGACTCCTGTTCACCTTCCTTCTGCCCCTGCCCCTCTCTGTGCCATGGGAAGTATAAACAATCTCAGTCCTGGCTCTTGTCAGTGATAGCAAGAGAAAAGAGCTGCTCTTTTTGCAGGAAGCAGATGCAGTAGGACTACAAGAAAAATGAAAAATGAAAGACTGCCTCTTTCTTTTGTTCTGAGCATCCTGTCACAGCCTCAGGTTGACCAAGCTGTTGCTTGCTGCTTGCTGTGTGCATCTGTCTGGAAATGTGTCTAGGTAAAATGTTTTTTGGTCCACCTTCAAAATGGTAAAGGCTGGCAGCTTGTCTTGGTCTCAAAGAGATGTTGCATCCTTCTCCAGCCATGTACATGCTTTCTGTCAGGGAACGTGGGCCCCCTTACTTGCCTGCCTTGTGAATTACCTGAAATATGCAGTTCAGTGGATAGTACCTGTCAGCACATTTCACTAGGCAGCTCTAGAGAAAAAAAAAAGTTTAAATAATCATCTCTCTCCCTTGTGCACCAGAAATGAGCAATAAAAAACTGGAGATAAAAAACTATTGAAGCCTTAGGACTTTTCATCTTTTCCTTGGGGCAAATGCAGGTCTCTTTCCTATAGTAAATACATTTCAAGCTGTTCAGTTTTATATTTATTCAGTGACAATACTTCTGAGGCTTCCCTGGAGAGATTATTTTGTAATTTAATAGATGCCTCTGTTGGGGATTTTTTTTTTGTTCTAATTTACTGAGGACTCAGTGGTTTTCATCTTTAAAGCACATTACAGACATTAAATAATCTGCAGACAGTTACTGAGATGTAGCTAGGCTACCACCTCTCTCACTCTGAGCCTTTCTGTTAATAACTCTGTGGGAATGCCATTTAACTTAACATAAACATGTTTCTCTGCAGTTAAATCGGAATTTGTAATGTGGTAAAATGGTCAGTCAGGCACAGGACTCTCTTATTCTTGTGTTCTTATTTCAAATTATACACAACTTGCTCATCATCTCAGATGTTTCCTAACATTCAGCCCTAATAATGTTCTTCTTTTGCTAGCTACATCTCATTGTTCTGAACTCTACCCCAAACAACACTTCTTCCTTTACTTTTTAAGGTGTGTAAAGTGTGCATGGATGATTCTCTGATACAGCCTCAGGGCTTGGCTCCCTCTCCTTGTTCTGTTGTGCCTTCCCAACTTCTGAACCAGGCCATATTCTGCACTGATATCAAATCCGTGTGGTGCCTCCTAGGACCAGCATGAAGTCACATCTGTGTTTCTTCTCCCAGTAGCAAAAGCTGCTTCATTGCCCAAGGCAGCTAGAAATATTGCTGCTCTCTCCTATGTGCCAGTTTGTGTAGAATGACAACATCACTGCTGCTCAGAACAACTTCCTTGTCTAAATACCTGTTAAAATTATCAGAGGGACACAGGTCTCAGGAGATGACACCAGTGCTCTTTAATGTCTTTATGGGAAGAAAAAGTTTGCAAAGAAACTCTATAATTGATTTTCAACAAATTGAATGCTTTTTGTTAGCCTGTGGTTCAAAATGCCCCAGCATTGACTGCTAAACTGCCCTTGGGCAGCCTGTGTCCTTGTATCCTCACCCTGGCTGCTGGGCTATAGGTGAGGAGACCGAAGTGCACAGCTTTGTGCCCTCCAGGAGTCCTTCTGCTTTTTGTGTGAACCCAGAGCAAGTGCCAACATGGGATTTAAAATAGATTGGTTGGAACTAAATGTTTCAGGTCAGAAAGGCTGGGAGGCTGCTTGTGAGGGTCACATGGTGGCCCTGGCTCACCCCTTTGGCAGCTTAGACAGAGACCCAGAAAAAAAATCTATTATGCTTGGCTGCTTGTGTTTCAGGGCATATATATTTGGACTAGATTTTGACACTGAGATATTATAAACCAGCTCTTCACCAGGACTGTGGTCTTTTCTCTTCAAGCAGCAGTTAGAGTGCTGCATGCTCTCATGCAAGAATTGCCTGTGCCTTGCCTGTGTGAATTGTCCTACATTTCTGCTACCTTGCAATGTGTGCACAGCTAAAAATAGCACCAACCTTTTAACCGTCACATTGCACACTGAGCACTTACCTGATAGTAGGCAAACAACCGGCGCATGTAACTAGGAAAAGCAAGGTAGAGATCAAAAGAGCATTTGTCCACTTTTCTTCCTGATAATTCCTCTCATGGATTGGGCTGTCATTTTAAATGAAGCAAGTGCCTGTGTGTTCAGCTTACACCACTCCAGATGGCAAGTTCACCTGTTTTGCGTTTTATAATCTTGTATTTCAGAGCAGTGTTTAAAAATGTTACCTTTTAATTGTTGAAGCCAGGACAGAATTACACGCTACCTCAAAGACAATAAATAGCTTCAAGGAGTATTAGTATGCTATGGGACCTTGGCTTTTTAATGTTCTAGTCTGTCTCCTGGTTTTGCTTGGCTTAGCCTGAACAGCACAGAGCCATATGTTACCTTGACACACCAGGCAGAGCAGGTCACAAGTTAGTCTGATGTTATATTTCAGGTCAGCTGAAAACCACAGTTTCAGCCACTGTCGTAAACATATTCAGGTCAAAGTCTGAAAGCAAAACACTCTGTATATTTTGATTATTAGCTAATCTTCTTTGCTGAATGCCACAGAATGAAATGCTGTCCGCCAGATTACTGACCATAAAACTGACATTTGAATTTTGGGATGATTCTCTTCAATAAAGCCCTGTGTCCTGCATGGTTTCACTGATAACATGTCTTCTATTGGCACCTCCTTGACATGGTTTGCACTCAGTCTTGGTTTCATCAGCAAGACTAATGGCAGCTCTCCTGAGTATCATGAGTCCTGGGGCAGTGTTCCTCTGAGAAAACCTATAAGTCATGCCACAATAGCTGTTGCAAATGGACCTCCAGAAGAGTTTACATAGTGCCAAAGCCTGAGAGTGTGAATACCTGTCCTGAGTGAAAGTGATGGCACAGGACAGTTTTGTTGAAAAGTGGTAGAAGTAAGGGGGACAACTGGAGGTGCATCCCTGTCCAATGTTGAAATGAACAACTGGATGGAGATCCTGTGCCTTGAACAGCCCTGGGCATTTTAACATTATTCTCTGGTTTGGGGTTCTCTGAACTTTTACTTCTATCCTTTGTCTTTCCTACTCTTGAAATCTGTGCAACAAAGCTATTTGGAATAATTGGTTTATTTCAGTGGTTTACATGAACAAACGTAATGAAAACAAAACTACTGCAAGCAATCTTTAAAAGGTCACAAACTCTTGGTTTTCAGTATTGTTCTGATCTAGAGCAGGCAGACAGTTTCTAGGTATCTAACTCAAGGCACTGGAAGCAGCAGAAAATGTATAGGTCTGTGATCATTCAGTTAAAAAGGACTGTACATATGAAATTATTACTACAAACCATTCTTTTAGTATGCACGCCATATGAATTTTATGATTAACTTTTTTTATGTAAGCAGGTAAATTGCAGTGTTTTGGATTTCCATTAAAAGATGCCAGAATTAGTGACCTGCCTGTTGCTTTGTGGTGCAGGGCTAGGAGAATAGATGAAATTTTGCTCTCTTAAGGGACTTTTTTTGCTATGTTCTTGCAGAACAGGCAGTGGTAACAAACATCCCCCAGGCTGTTTGGCCTGGCTATACCTCTTACTACCTGTAAGCCTGTCCTGAAAAGAGCTGCTTTGCTTTTCCTGTTATTTACGTTAATTTCCTGCCCTATGTTTGGGACTCCTGGGAGGGAATAAAAGGGTTGAAATCATCACTGTTCTCATTGAGTTTAGCAGTATTTTCAAGTACTGTTATAATAAGATTGTTTGACCATCCAACCAGAAAGACTTGAAAAGGCTTACAGGAGTCCCTCTGACACACCAGCTGGGATTGCTGAATTTCACTGAAGGAAATGCTGCAGATGCTTAACTGGGTCATATCTGTTTATCATGTCTAGTTTATCCTTTCCCAAGGTAAACATCCCACACCACTCAGTCTATTTTCAAATATTAATAAAAGAGTGTATGTTTCTCCTGTTGTTCAAGTCCACCTCACTATGTGGTCTAACTTCTGATCATAAAACCCAAAATGAATTATCTTAGATATGAGTGGTACCAGTCAGTGTTCAAACATGGACCATACCAAAGCCTGATAATCACTAAGACAGATGTTTACAAGGCTCAACACAAATGAGATTGAAATGGACACTTTGTGCTGTAAATGGGAGGATAGCTGGTGAAGGATGAGAGGTAAAGTTTACAATTATATAGCACAAAACTGGAATGTTCTCATGAATCTTCAGAGTTTTTGTCCTCTGAGGCTGAAAATTGCTGGGTAGTAGATTTATCCAATTTAATGAGAACCACAAAGCCAATCCCTAAAAGCCCACCTCTTCCAGTGTACTTCAAACTACATAACATTTCTGTAATACACAACAGTGACTCAATCGATATCCTGCACAATAGACCTTGTTGCTTGAGGAAAAGGGACAGGGCTGCTAGGGCTGCTCTGCCAGTGACTCTTCCTCTAACAGTTGACTGTCTTTGTGCCTACTCTGTAGCCAGAGATTTACCTTTGAAGGGTCTGGAGAAAGAGGAAGGGACAAAACCCCCTAGCACTTACAGTACAAGGACCCCCAAACTTCATGTGCTACATGAGCATAGTAGTAGAACAGCAGAAATGAAGAGGATTGCCAGTGTGTTATATGGGGCATGCAACTTCAAGCACTCTATTAATAATATTTCTTTTGCCTTTAGTATTGCAGCTTAAATTTCAAAGCTACATTTGCTGAGAAGGTTGGAATTAATTTAGAATATTTAGAGGAGTCATGAGGAAAGTATTTAGTAATTTTTTTAACTACACAGCAGTTTTATATTTGTTGCTATGTTAATCCCTCATAAACATGTTTTCATTAGCATCCTTTTTTACTGAATGCTAAGATTACTGCAAAATGAAGGTCATAACAAAAGTTTTATACCAAACAAAACTGCAAAGCAATCCTCCTTGCTGTGAGTGCTAAATACTGCCAAAACCTTACTGCACAGATGGCAAAGGAAACAGCTACCAAGACTGCTGGAAAAACACCCTCACAATCTGCCCAGATGGGCTCCGACATTGCGTGTATGGACACACTAGAAATGTCTGGGGGCTTCACCATGGCTTGTGTGCAAATAGTTGGAGAGATGTTTGAGAGAGATGAGAGTGACTCAGCCTTGCACAGCACAAAGCTGCCCTGCTCCCATTGAACCTGGTTAGGATGGAACATTTGCATTCGCAGAAGCTGTGTGTCCTGTTCAATGTAAACTGTTGTGTTTTCATTTATCTCAAATCCTTTGTATTCCTCAGTTTTCATAATAAATGAGTGACTTTCTGTGAATTTTCTGCAACTTTTCTGCCCAGGATTTGGGTGGTGTTGTTCAGGAGGAGAATACATTTCATTCCCTCTTTACTGGATGGTCGCATATAGACAGATGTAGAAAGGCATGTGCTTTTCCTACGTGGAGAAATTAGAGGCTTAAATAAAACCCTATTAAAATCAGTTTAATTAGAGCAACACAACCCAGCTGGATGCATATAGTCTAGTTAACACCGGGCTAATACTGATTTTTTGGACGTCAGTGACTAGATGAACCAGGTAGCTTCCTGTCTTGCAGCAGTGGCGTGTACATGAATTGATTTTTGTACACTGCATTGAAAACCTTGGGAGGAAAAGGGATGGGTTTATTGGTTTTGCTACCTATATCAACAGTAGAAAATGTGCTTAGATTAGTAGAATTTGCGCATGAAACAGTGACAGTGTCATGTTAGCTGATCCTTAGCAGCTGAACAGACTGAGACATTCCTGAAATTAACATTCAATATTTAAAATAAATTTAAATATAGCTGGTGCTAGTGGTCTATAATGAATGCAAATTCTCTGATGAAACACAGGCAGGTGTGGATGTTGGGAGGTAGCAAATGCAGTGATTTCCTTTCAGTATCTGTGGTGTTTTCCCATCTTTCTGGGTGTTTGAGCCCACAGAAATCTGCTTTTGGTGCTTTTATGTATAAGCTCTTCAACTTCGCCAGGAGGCAGAGAGAAAAATAGACAAGGAGTTCTTGCTGAAGGTAATATATCATGGCCCTATCTGAGTTCAAGTACTTTTCCTTTTCTCTGTAAACCTCCTGCATTGCTAGCTGCTGGCTTTGGCCGTCATGCCATTTGCTGACCTTGGACAGATACAAGATAACAGGGAAGTTAAATGGCCTGCCTGCAGTCAGAAAGCACTGTCTCATTCCCAGAAAGTTCCTGCTCTTCAGCCTCAAGAATATGTTTCTTTTCTAATGGCAGTTGCCTTTCTGCCTAGGCAAGAGATATTGCCTACTTTGATGTTTATGGTCTAGAAAAACGGATTTTCAGTCTGTGCCCAGACTGCTGGATACTGCTGATGCTTCCTAATGGATCTGTGACAAGTGTTGAGGAAAATCAAAGTTATTACCACTGGGCTGAACCGCACTGTGATGAAATCCTCAGTCCCCCTGGAAAATTTTCAGAGTCCCACATACTTAGAAAATGTGGAAAGCAATTATCTTGAGATGGTAATTTGTAAAAGCTGGAATAACGGTTCTTATGAGTAAAACTCTGCAGAGTAAATGTATCCCCCAGCTACCTTACAATGCCACAAGAAGATCAATTGTAGACACTTATTTTTGTAAATATCGACTCCTTCAATATTAACAATTTCAATCTAGACACTTAATATGATTATTATTCATAGTAATGGTTATTAAGAATCATATATTATTAGGAATGCAATATTTTAGGGACAGATAAATTCTGCATTCTTAGCGATGTGATTTTATTACATTTTAGTACTGCAGTGGTGAAGTTTTATTTACGCTCCGAAACAAACAGCTCTCTATGTACTTCTAAAGCATGGTCAGCAGTCTTTAGTCTTTCCATGAAATTTTCCTTCTTAAAATTTGTGCAGTCTAAGGAGTTTAAACAGTCCAGGGCCCTTAGGGAGTAAACCTCTGGGCAGACTCACAGATGATGAGGTAAAGTTGGGTAATGCTCATTTCTTTTGTTAACAAGGAGATGTGGCAGGATGGCAGTGATTCATTATTTTACCCCAAACATGGTGTTTAGGTTTTTTACACTCAGTTGTGTAATACAATCTCCTCCTGTAAAGCATCACTAGTTCAACAGAGTAGTCAGTGAATGAATTAAAGGGCTGAATTACCATCAGTGCTTTGTCATACAATCAAAGAGTAATTTAGATTGGAAAAGAAGTGGTTTTTAAATTTTTGTGAAATTGTTTTGTTTACAGGTTGGTTCTTAAGAGTTGCCTCTGCCAGAGATCAGAGTAAGAAAAGGAGTATAGAGACACTGGAAACAAAATCACAGCCTTGAAATTCTGGATTGTTTATATTCAGGGCTCCACATCATCCAGTTTTAGGGAGTGAGGGCAGACACCTGCTTGGATTTCTTTCCAGATTTCCTCCAATATGAGAACAATGTTAGATTTGGGAGTTTGGTTTGGGCCCATTTGCAGTTACAGCAGTATACAGCTGTGGAAAAGCAGTGACAGAAAGGTGAAGGGTACTTGGAGGAGTAATTATTCATAGCTGCAATGCAGGAATAGACAGGATCTTGGTAAGGTTGCTTAGCAGCTGTATTCACACAATCCAAGCTCCACTGTGTTTTCATCTAGAATCTAACGTGCTTTCTGTTAAAGTAAGCTATTCATGGTGTAGAAGGATATATTTAAAGAGAGAACAGCTTGCTTGGCTTTTCTTATGATTAAAGCACAGTCACTATCCACTTATTGCTATTCTTGATACTCAGACTGAAAGTGGGGCTGACCACATTAGCCTGCTTTTGAAAGAGTGCTTTTTACAAGAAGCTTACAGCTTTTGCTCTCACTGGCTGCCTTTCAATCTCATACCACTGGTGGGAGAACTGGTGGCTGGGCCCTAACCGCTGCAGGCACTGACTGATATGATCAACTGTGAGGCGCCTGGCAATCTCCACCCAAGCGAAGCATTTGCTGTTCTCTCTTGACTGATGTCCTCAGCACTCCTGCCTGATAGGTGCTTAGAAGCAGCCTGTAGGGATCCTAAGCAGAGGTGTCTGTAGTAGTTTCTGTCCCCAGCAGCCCATCCTATCCCTTCCGTTTCTCCCTACTGCTACTTGTCTAGTGATTGCACAACCATAATTTACAGGTACTGAAATATTTGGCACTGATTTAAGCTGCTAAGTTGTAAAGTGAAATGATGTATACCAGGTGCTGGCTGAGAAACTGCAAAGGCATCCAGGCAGCTGCATGGCTGGAATCTTTGCTGTCCATCCTGCAGCAGCTGAATCATGGATGGGAAAATCCAAGAGAGGAACAGAGCAGATAACTGGTGCAGAGACTGGCTTGTAATTTCAGTCTCCTCATTTGAAAATAGAGCTAGCAATACCAGCAGGAGTTTTAGGGGTGGAAAGCCCTGTATTAAAGTCAGTATCACTATATAAAGCCTCACACCTAAGCAGCGTATATAGACTAGGAGCAAGAAGAAGTTATTAGTGAAGACACTAGCAAAAATAAGGTTAAAATGTGTCTTCATTTTTTCATATGTGGCCTTTCAAAGTTCTGATATATAATATTTTTCTCCTTTTCTCTTTCTTTAAAATGAGAATTTTTCCCTTGTTGGCTCAGTGTACGTGTGTTCATGGAACTTTAAAAGGCATGGAGGGGGTCACAGAAAGGCAGTAGGGAAGGGCAAGCAGGTGAGACCCATACTCTTATTAATGAAATTTTTCTATTCCAGCAATAAAGACGATGGTAATCTTTCTTCTGTTGGCTGGTATAATGCATTCTGTGATGCATAGAGCAGGCAATGGTTCTCCAGGGGAACTGGTCACAGCTCATCCACAGCCTCAATTACTGCTCTGAATATTGTGTATCCTCTTGTGTGGCATCATGTCTCAGTGTTTCTGTGCTGGCTGCACTTCACTTGGGCTTTTCTTCTTTATTCTTCCCACACGCTACCCACCAGAGAATAGGCCATACCCATCAGAAAGTGACATGAGAAACAGTGCCACCTCCTTCTTCAAATATGAAAAGATGAGCATGGAAACTAACTTTAAATCATGTGGGATATAATTGCTGCTTCCTGCACATTTAGCTGTCTCTTGTCATCTGCTGTTGCTGGTAACCCATGTGTGTTCTGGCACATGGGACCATGACAGGCTAGAGATGCAAGAGTGGACAGTGGATGTCCTTAACAATTCCTTCCTGAAAAATGTCCAAGACTCCCTGAACTCCTTCACCCTTCAGGACTGTCTCCCAGGAGACCCTGTTTATCAGGCTCCTAAGCAAGCCAAATTCTGCCTTCTGGAAGTCCAAGGTGGCAGTTCTGCTGACCCCCTTCCCCACTTCTCTGAGAACTGACAGGTCTATTGTTTCATGGTTGCTATGCCCAAGATGATCTCCAACCTTCACATCACCCACAAATAACAGGTCCAGTGGGGCACCATCCCTAGTCAGCTCCTTCATCAGCTGTGTCAGGAAATTACTTTCTGCACACTCCAGGGACCTCCTGGACTGTATCCTCTGTGCTGTATTGTATTTCTAGCAGACATCTGGTAAGTCGAAGTCCTCCACAAGAACAAGGGCTAGTGATTTTGACACTTCTCCCAGCTGCTTCTAGCATAATTCAGCTGTCTTTTCATCCTGGTTGGGTCTAACAGACTCCCACCATGATATCTGCCTGTTGTCCCTTCTCCTAATTCTTATGCATAAACAATCAACCCTAAAGTCACCATTATCAAGCCCTCGACAGTCAAAACACTCCCTAGCATACNGAGCATGGAAACTAACTTTAAATCATGTGGGATATAATTGCTGCTTCCTGCACATTTAGCTGTCTCTTGTCATCTGCTGTTGCTGGTAACCCATGTGTGTTCTGGCACATGGGACCATGACAGGCTAGAGATGCAAGAGTGGACAGTGGATGTCCTTAACAATTCCTTCCTGAAAAATGTCCAAGACTCCCTGAACTCCTTCACCCTTCAGGACTGTCTCCCAGGAGACCCTGTTTATCAGGCTCCTAAGCAAGCCAAATTCTGCCTTCTGGAAGTCCAAGGTGGCAGTTCTGCTGACCCCCTTCCCCACTTCTCTGAGAACTGACAGGTCTATTGTTTCATGGTTGCTATGCCCAAGATGATCTCCAACCTTCACATCACCCACAAATAACAGGTCCAGTGGGGCACCATCCCTAGTCAGCTCCTTCATCAGCTGTGTCAGGAAATTACTTTCCGCACACTCCAGGGACCTCCTGGACTGTATCCTCTGTGCTGTATTGTATTTCTAGCAGACATCTGGTAAGTCAAAGTCCTCCACAAGAACAAGGGCTAGTGATTTTGACACTTCTCCCAGCTGCTTCTAGCATAATTCAGCTGTCTTTTCATCCTGGTTGGGTCTAACAGACTCCCACCATGATATCTGCCTGTTGTCCCTTCTCCTAATTCTTATGCATAAACAATCAACCCTAAAGTCACCATTATCGAGCCCTTGACAGTCAAAACACTCCCTAGCATACAGGGCTACTCCACTGCCTCTCCTTCCTTGTCTATCCCTTTTGAAGAGCTTGTAGCCATCCATTGCAGCACTCCAGTTGTGCACCAGTCATCACACCATGTTTCTGTTTTCCTGCTACACAATGCTTTAGCCAGAAATCTACTTTTCCTACTTAAATTCCAAATGGGAAAGTGATCTCAGATATCAATTGCCCACCACTGACAACCTCAAGATGTTTGCCATAATTTTCTGGGTCTTGTTTCATAGTCAATGTCAATATGTCTTTTATTCACTCATTATGTACACAAGTGCTGGTAAACAACTTCACCATTTTTCCTGAGCCTGGAGACTTTGCTGCTACTCTGTTATGGAAAATGTCTCCACTTTCCATCATTTGTAATGATCAGGTTCTGCTTTGATGTTTTGACATGTTTCAATTATTCCTTGCTAAAGGAAAATATTTACTTGTTTATGATCAGCTTTAAAGTCGAGGTTTTGCTGTTCACAGAAATAAATGACTTATTATCACTGCAATCCTTTTTTTCCAAAGCCTGAGGAAAACTACTTGTAATGGAAATTAGCAATGGCTGTTACCACAGAGGGGAACAAAATATTTCCTTTTTATTATCTATCCTATTAATAGTTACCAAGAAATGTCAGGTGACAAAGTAGGAAAAGCAGATAACATCAATTCATGTTCTAATCTTATTTAGTCCTTCATAATGATGAACCAGAAGAGACCCTAATTATGCAGTTACATGACTTAAATAGTCTTGCTACTGTAGATAATTACATTTGCAACATCCTTCAAAAGTGTTAGTAGAGTTATGGAGCTGATTTTAAACTAAATTTCTCATTTAATGCTTTTATACAGAGACACTGATACTTCTCTGCTTGAGAATCTGAAAAGAATTTGTGAAGAAGTGGTATCACTACTTCTTTGAATTGAAGATTATGTGTGTTTTGGAGGCTGTTTATGCTTGTCCTTGCATTTTATTCAGTTGTGGAATCAGAGAAGTTTTTCATACATCACTCAAAATGGACCAGTTCACCCAGCAGTTCTACAGCAAGAACTTACTGTTTTCAAGAAAATTACATTTTGTAGGCAGGACACTTCACTGATCTGTGGATTGCACTCACAACTTAGTCATTTCCATCCCAATAATTAGACAAAAAACAAATATGACTTTATATGATTTTATTTTGAGCATGGTGGAACAGTAATTTGTTGCTTCAATACTGTCTCACTAGGAACCTCCTCTGCCTTTTGTGTGTTGTAGAGAAGATGGAGGTGCTAATGCCTGAAAATTTAAGCAAATGTTTTCCTTCCAATTTTAGGTTTCTCTCCTGTCTCTCCTGAATATTTATCCATTTTTATCTTTATAACTTGAAATTACAGTAATTGTTTAGCAATCATTGAATTGGATTTCCTATTTTGCACAGAAATCTTTTGCCATTTAATCTGTCTGTAGCAGAAAAAGACCTTGAAATGCCAAGCATAATGTGGAACTCAGAAATGCAGAGTATAATAAATGTTAAAGTGCATAAGAAGCCATAGGATTTCAACAGAAATACAGTGGGATACAATGAGAGACTTATCAGCTCAGCTGCTTCTCACATTGTGTTTTTTGTTTACCCTAGAAGTCACTTAGGATTAAATTACCTTCTTGTGCACAGGAATTTGTTAAGGGGGAAAAAAATTAAAAGAAGTCCTTTCAAAAGTGTCCCTTGCTGATTGTACTCATAGGGAACTGAAAGATGTTTACTTCTGCAAATACCCCCTTTTTTTTCCATTTTCTGACAGTGGCAGCACCTTCACCTCCTAGTAGATTCAGAGTCAGGCTTGTACATCCAAAAGATAGGTGAAACTGCTGGATCAGTATGAAACTCTTCACCACCTGTTTTATTGCAAGGAAAAGGTCATAATCTCACATTCATATGCCTCACAGATCACTGTGAAGAAAGGAGACAGTATTATTCCATGCATTTTTCTTCCATGTGGTGCTTTTCCTCACTGTGCCATGTGCCTGCAGGTAAAACAAAGTGTCAGCGTTGCAGGGAAAGCCAGTGAGACCTAAAGGCCACCATACTCCTGCTCTCAGGAGGATTGCACTTTGTTACCTTATTTTCTGTCTCTGGTAAAGGACTTCCTTGTTCTGTCCCCATTCACTTACTCAAGCCATTGAGCAAACCAGTGTGAGAGGTTGCACATCAACATTCAAGACACACTGTGATGTGAGGAATCTAGAAGTGGGGCTTGGTTTGTTCCCTTTTAAATGGGATTGAAATGGCTGATTGAAAGGTCTGGTTATCACAGAACCCTTTTTTCCAGGTGGTCTCAAAGGGTTTCACAAATTAACTGCATTTAGTGGGTGATAAATGTCTGGTAAAAGAAAAGTGAGCTATTAGCCATCAACAAAGCCAAGAATAGGTCCCACTCTCACTTTTTCCACTGGGTAGCACTACCTCTCACCAGTGTCCTGTGCATTGTTTCTTGTCGCACCAGGAGCTGCAGGAAGGAGCCTGTTGCACCAAGGAGCAGGACAGCAAGTGCTTTCCCACAGGCTGCAGGCTGAGAGTGGGAGTGAGACTGGGAGGCAGCACTTTTTTTCCAAGAGGGTGTCATGAATTTGGAGTAGGGGACCTGTGGCAGCTGGTGCTTAGCAAGTGCTGTGTGAGGCTGGGAGCTGAGGGACTCAGGGAACCTATTAATAGTCTCTGTTGAGAAGCTTATATGGCCTCAATAACATGGATCATTAATTTTGCCTTTTAATCATTAAGAAAATACCTATGTTTGAGGGGATGCTTGGGACAGAGTCAGATATAAGAAATTTTTCTGCTTTTTTTTTTACTCCTGTTGCATTAGCTATTACCTAAGTCACTAAGCTCTTAACTAACCTCTTTTTGATAATTTAAAGCTGATGGAACACTTATATTGCATGTATCCAGATTAGCATGCTACTAAATCATTATTTCAAGTTGTATTGCTTTCCGAGTACTCTCTGTTTCTTGATGAGAAATCTGGAGTAATAAAGCACATAATGCAAACAAATTAAAGGAAGCGTTATGGGGATTTACCCAAGGCATTTATCCTGTCTGAATATCAGTTTTTAATGAAATTGTGAGGAAATAAGTGGACTTTATTTCTTATGCTAATGTTCATTATTTCTCCCTTTAAAAAGTGTTCCTTACAATATTAAGATGTCTTCTCCTCAAGTTCCCGCTCTCTCTACAAGGCCAGCAGACACTCCTACAGTTCTCTGTTCAGTGCCATTTTCCCTTTGTTCTCTCTCCTAAAAATTGAACAGTATAATAAGCAGCTTCCAGGGTAGGCTGTGATTCAGAGAGGATATAAGCATTGCACCATGCACAAAAAAATTCAGTGGATGGGTTAAAAATATGATATGAATCTCTGGCTGTATCCCACCACCTCATGCATTAAGGGACATAAATAGGATGGTGGCCGACCTACATCCTTATTTTGTCTTAGATGCAGGTGGTTGTGCAGGAGTCACTGACAACAACAGGATTTACAGCTCTTCCGAAGAGTCTGTGCACAACAGCTGTGGTGTTTTGCCCACAGAGGCAAGGCTGGAGCACAGGCTGCTGAACCAGAGCATCCAGGAGTTGAGCTACAGTCTCTACAACCCTGTTGCTTCCAGTAGCACTCTGTAGGAAAAAATGACTGTGGTTATTTTTGTGTCTACTGTGAATGATAATTACTGCATCCAAAGAGGCACAAATAGCAGCTGCCTACTCCAGGGTCAGATGCCACCCTGAGCAGGTAGGAGAGAATGCCTCCCTGGGGATGCTCTCTGCATCCCAGCATGGTACAGGTCCCTTTTCCATGCCCTTGTTCCCTGCTAGACTTCACTACTTGCTCTATCACTGTCTGCTTCTTACTTGGATCCCAGCCTGTTCCACCTACTAAGGTCTTCCTTGTGTCAGATTAAAAAATGCCTTCCATATATACTGAGCCCTGCATAGCTTTCTCAAAAAAGAACATCCTGCATTTAGGTAATTGAGGTTATTAATGCAGAAAATTGATGCCTGTTTGCTATGTTCAGAGCCTTTCACTGTTACGTTCATTAAAATCTCACTTAGGTGGATTTTTTCAGTGTAATCTCTGAGAGGCTTTTTATATAAACAAATCCTAGAAAGCCTTTTTATATCAATATTAACCTTATGATGTCCTTTCTAGATATCAACATAACATGTGAAGGCTTTTTTTTAACCATAAAAAACTTATCAATGCTATTTCTAGATTCATTATAATCCATAGAAAAGTTAAAACAAAGTACAAGCAAGCAGTCCATTGCAAAGTATGAATTTCAGAACCAGTTGCTGTCTTAATAACCTGAAACTCTAAAAAACAGCAGTAATTTTGTGTTGAACCTTAAGTGCAGCCCTAGAGAATGTAAAATGTAGTATCCAAGACAGAAAATGTCTGATCAGGGACACAACTATTACAGGATAGTGATGAGTTTTCTTTAGCCTCCAGTAAGAGCTCATGTTCTCCCTGCTGTGTAGACCAGCAAGAAGCACAGTGATGAGTAAGATCCATTCATATGGTTCATGATTCCTCACAGCCTCTTAAATGGGGCTTTATCTTGCTGTTTTGTCGTATTTACTATGGAATGTGCTCCAGTTCTAACAGCAGTGCAAATGCAATTACAGTGCCTCTACATCTCCCTTTGCTTGTTCTGCTGCTCCTCTTAGTTATGTGCCTTCCCAATGGAATCTGGCAATGCGCAGTTTTTGAAATGGTAAATGAAATAACAGAATCAAAGAATAGTTAAATTGGCCATTTGGTTCAACTTCTATTCAAAGCAGGTCCAACAAAAGCAATTCTTTTCTCAATATCAAATTGAGGTTTTCCTTGGGCCCATTGCCTTTTCTCCCATGACCATCTGCCTCTGAGAAGTCATTGTTTTCTCCCTTGAGCCTCTTAAGGCTGAACAAGCATAGCTCTCGTCCTCCCTTGTGTGTGCTGAGCACTGGTCCCCGAACCAATTTGGTGACTCTTCACCAGACGCTTATCAGACAGGCAGCATGTGGTGAGCTATGAACAAACACTCATTAAGCACTCATGTAAAGCAAAGAGTGTGGAAGGAAAGGTGAAGAAGAACTTGCTGTTTCCAGGTTTCATACAAATAGGAAGAAACCCTGGAGATGATACATACAGACTAAAGAATGGTGTTACGGAAATGGAGTGAATAACTTCCATTCTGCTCTGCAAGGATACTACTTATATCAACCGCTGCCAATGACTACCTAATTTTATTGTAAAGAAGAAAATGGAACAGATGTTCAGGGAGCTTGTTGAGGCCTCTTGGAAGCATGGGAGGGTGGCTTAGTAATGTAGGGAGTTCTTGAGATAAGATAAGATAAGGACAAGGGTTTGGAGGGTGGCACTGAATGGGGTGCACACTAAATCTTGAGAGCTTTAAAGGATATGCTCCCTGATCCACCAGTTTTGGTGAAGCCTGAGAGGATTGTGTGAAGTCTTGGGGTGAGCTGCTGGGTGACATAATCCAAAGCCTACAAACTTTCCTCATTCAAACACAACACCAAAAGGGTTACCAGCGCCAGGGTTAGAACCACAGAAGGAGAATATTTCCCTGTCAAACTCAGTCTCCTTAATGTTCAAGGTCACAGTCACCCCAAAGAGAAAAGATTTCTCCCTCAGCTTTGGTCTGCTACAGGTCCAGCCAGAGCCTTTACCTCCTTTTTCAGTGCTCTACTTTGCTAGCACAATTCAGAATGTTTCAGACTCTATTTTGCACTTGTGACCCATCTGCCGTAACAGTACTTTAAGGACAGTACAGTCAGGCTTATTGGCAGGCAAGTTTTATCAATTTTGCCAGCTGAGAGACTGCCTCTAATGTACATGACATGAGCCATACATAGACAAGAAGCCAGCCACAGCCTGCAGGCATGGGCTTTGTAATACACCTTGCAATAAGATGTGCTGGACATTGACAGTGGTAGAAATTCTTGAAATCAGGCAACGCAAGTGCCATGGGTTCCCCAACTCCACCGTGCACACCTGCACCCATCCCGTGACTGACTGGCATGCACAGCTCTTACCAAAATTCACGTGCCGCACATCTGGGAAGGTCTCTGTTCCTTTCCTCTCTCGAATTCCCTTCCAATTACTCTCAAGCTACGCGTCAAAATCTTCTGGTTCTTTTTTTCAAGGTAGCTGGAGATAGGTATGTTCTTGGTAGTTATCAGTGAAGGATATTTAGGTTGTTTAAAGTGCCCTGCAAGTCTTTGAGGCTCCACCTCCCAGCTCTCAACCCTGTTCATTCTCTCTTTGGAGCTGGTGCAGGAGACAATGTGCCATCTTAACTCAATGCAGGTGTTTCTCAGCAGTCTCAAGTCTTCTGCATGGTGCTGGCCATTTACTTCTAAAAGTAAATCCTACTATCTTTATATTTGCATGGTGGTAGAACAGTTCTCCATGAGGCACAGCTGTTCTGTATGAAGTATCTTTGGACAGGGTGGCAAAGCTTGTGCAGACTCTCCCAGGGTAAGAGACGAGGTGATGACACCATGAATATTCATGCCAGACTGACAGTCACTCTCACTTAATCTTTCTTTTTTTTTTTTAAAAAAAGGAACTGGTTGAAT
This sequence comes from Piaya cayana, assembly GCA_013389865.1. Lineage (NCBI taxonomy): Eukaryota > Metazoa > Chordata > Aves > Cuculiformes > Coccyzidae > Piaya > Piaya cayana. The sequence continues at coordinate 154,865 of WAAB01013405.1, read as the reverse complement.
ACCTCTGCTAATTCCAGTATACAAAACATTTTTGGGACAAGCCATGTTAACACTGTGCTCCAGGACAGGGCAACTGCTGGAAGCAGTGATCTCTTCCCAGTTTTGAAATTCCATGACATTGTACAGAGAATGAAGGAGCAAAAAAAGAGAGTCCAATGTATTTGCTTTCTATGTCTGTCAATGTGTGTAAGTGGCAGTTCAGGCCCTCTGTGTCTGGGATACTTACAGTTTCACCACAAGGATTGGTCTTTCTATGTGGCCTAGCAGTTGTTGTTTTAATTAGAGTGTGTTGGTGGGGTTTGAAGTATGAAAACTGACAATCAAAATTGAAGGATTATTTCCCTTTCACCTTGTGTGGGCTTCAGCATGTCATGGCAGAACCTGAACTGCTCTATGCCTGTGTGAAGTACATTCTTTCTGTATGGGTCATGTCTGTTAGCAGCTGAGTAGTGGGTTTCAGTACATAAAAAATAACTTAAACAAATAAAAATTTAAAAAGTTAAGTTTATTAAAGGGAAAAAAGTATCTTTAGCAGTTTTTCTTTCCCACTCTTCCCTAACTGCAGTAGTTGTGTAGACTTTGGCGTGCAACTTACAGTGCTGGTACATGGGTTGTTCCCCACTGAGAAAGACCCATCCCTGCAATCAGAGAGGGATGTTGAGGCAGCACAGATATAGCTCCACACTTTTCCTAAAAGTGCCTGTATGCATGACAAGGCATTGTGTACTCTACCAGCTTGTGAAAAATCAATTGCGAAATCTCTGCTGATGAAAAAGGCAGCCCCCATGTTACAACACAAAGCAGATTAAGTGGTCACTGAGATGCAGATGAATTTTTGCCTGTTTGAGGCAATCATTAGATACAAGAAAAATCTATGCAGTAGTTTACATGGATCTTCATGCAAAATTCACATTATTTTATTTTTCAGTTGGATTCCAGTCTCCCCCAATTAAACCAGCATTTTTACCATGACACATGCAGTGCTTAAGAGACAAGGTTTTTTCCTATTTGATTTGATGCAATTTCATTTCAGCTTTAAATTTTTAAACAAGTGTAGTAAGTTGTGACAGAGCATAGTGTTCACTCAACATCAGGATGCTTTTGTATATTTCTTAGCTCATTATGACAATGCATACTAATTTACTGTATTTCTGAGAGCTTTACTGGCCATCTCCATTACCAAAATTTCTGCTCTTCAATAGAATGAAGAGTTTCTAAATCCATTTTTTCAACTATGGTTACAGATATGTTAAAGGGTTTTATAAATGTTAGGATGACTTTGACTCATTGTGAAGTCCCCAAAGCCACCACAAGCTCCTGTGGGTGCTGGGTCCCATGACAGTATCTGCCTCCCTTCTCCTTGCAGTGGGGGCATCTCCAGCTGGCATCTGTGTGGGGCTGTGACAGACCCTGTGGGGATTTTGTGCAGATGTAGACACTCCAATTTGCTCTGTTCATCCACTTAAATCTGAGCATGAAGTCAGCACTCTGAATGTGGAAAGGTCACCACTATCTGCAATTCCCACTGAAACTAATTATTATTGCTGTTTTCTTAAGTTCTGTTCTCTTCTAGGGCCTCATTGCAATGTTCTGCCTTTCAGATCTTAGATAAAACATATGTATTTTGTACCAAATGAAGAACAGACTCTGTGTTTTAACCCATTTGGCTGGAGTGGAGACACCTCTACACAGGTACTGAGGACTGCTTTCAGGAACAGTGCTTAGCAATTAGTTGAGTGAGCTTCTGCTGCTTAGTAGCTCAAGGCAGATCCAATACAGTCCTGTGGAAAGGTTCAGAAAGTGGATAAATTGTGATAGAAGTAGAGGCAATAATACCAAAAGATTTAAAAAACAATGAGTACTCTCCTTTTCCAGAAAACACAGTAAAATCTAGATTAGGCCTCTTAAGCTCATCACTAAGAATGAATAACAAAGAAATACCTCACAAATCCAAGCACTCCGGGAGATGATGTCTTCCTTTTCAAAGACTGGCCACATGCAGGTTTTATGGAACATGTGTTCCAAGTACACAAAGTAGTCTAAGTTGACAAGGACAGAATTTACCTTAGGGACACTAATGTCCTCGAACACGAGCCTAATGTTGGCTCTGTGAACCACCCCAGAACACAGCTTCTCTCCTTGCTGGTGTGTGGCTGTGATCCTGAGAGACCAGCCTCGCCAAGGAAGAGCTGCTCTGAGAATTCCTTTCTTAATGTCAGTTAGGACTCTTGCTTTTCTCCTGCCTTACTTTTAATTTGAACTATGTACATCATGCACAGAACTGCTGGATGACGACACATCCCTTAGTTTAAGCCTGTCTTTTATTTCCTTAAGTGTCCCTGAGCGTGATTACTTCTCTCTTTTTCTATGAGTCATCATTTCATCTGTTGCATGCAGAAAAGGTAGGTTGCCTCAACTTTTGCAGAGCCCTGAGAAACAATATATTGATTAAGCCTTGTTTTCAGAGTATGGAGACTCAGAGTCATAATGAAAACTAAAGAAAAATCTCAAAATTTTTTTCTCCTTGACCTATCCTTAGACTTCATTGAAACACACATCAGTGGGAAGAATCACAAACACATCTTTGTTCTTCTGGTATGACTCTTAAACATGCTAAAAGGAACATTAACAAAATTGTACTTAGAGCAAAAATACTTCTGGAAGTGTTTTCCTTTGGCCTACAAACACTTGCCAGAGGTGAACATTATATATTTTATTGTGAGATGAGTAGGAGGTACAGGAAAAGTTTTTTAAGTCCAATAATGTATTAGCTCCTTCTGGCCTGGCTTTAATCATTCCTGGGTAGGCCCCTCGCCAGTGCTCTGTGGAAATTTTCAGGCAAATTAACAAATTTGAAAAAGAGGGATAATGAAGTTATGTTCTGTACTGGCAGGAGGAGCACTTTTAACACTAAAACTATAGCCAAAGGGAAGACTGTGTGTCCTGTACAGGACCAGGACTGACAGCAAAGACCTGAGGGGAAGACACTTTTGAACAAGCCTAATATGAAGGACTCACTAAAATTTTACTGGAAGTCTGCACTGTGAAAATAGAAGAGCCTGGTCAGAAAAAGATGAAGATCTGGGAATGATTGAGAGAGCTACTGCAAGAAATTCCTCTGAAGGGAGATATGAGTTATGTATGCTGAAGGCTATTTTATCTTCCAGCAATCCTGTTTGAAATAAAGTTTTATGTACTGATCTTAAACATCATGATTTACAGGAATGCATAGAGTGCTTGCTAGATTTTTCTGACTGTATATGGATATACGTTCTACTGGCTGAGAAACACAAAATGATACATTGGGATGAATTTACAGGAGAGCTGAAGTCTACTCAAAAGAATTACAGCTAGTATTATCTGAGTACTCCAACTTTTGTTACCTAAAGATCACAAATATCATCAGACTGTAAATAGTAGCAGTGTGGGGCACAACATTTGGGGCTTGATTGCTCAATGTGCACAGATACAGAGCTGTCAAAATGATTGTCATCTAACTTTGTGCCCAAATACTGTTCCTATGTACGTGGTTCTTTGAATTATATCTTTGCACGGACTGTGACCATGGTGATGACTGCAAGGATTACATCCCATCAATAAGGAAAAACATCTCCTTGCATGTAACAAGACACTGTAATTTATGATAAAAATGGTAGTATGTTTTTTTGCATAAATCAGTAAAGACATGAGGACTGTCATGAAAGACAGCTTGTAAATGTAGCTTATAAAAATAATTTTACTTCTAAGAATGATACTCTTGAAATTTTTTTGTTTTATTTTGCTGCTGAAACCCTCATCAGGACTGGTGTAGAAGCAAGAGAAGTGCATTCTGGAATACCAGATGTCTCTGGATATCTGTAGATCTTCATATAGCTATTATGTGACCGTGACAGGAATTAAATAGTACTATTTTCTAAGATTCATCCACATTTAAACTAATACAGAAATTATTGCCAAAATTGATTTTTTTTAAAAAATTTTTTTTTTTTAGCTGAAAAAGGAATTGAAGGTTTCACTGAAAAAAGCGTATTTCCTTTTGTGGTCAATGATTCCGCAAAACATTAAATGTCAAAATGCTTTTCATAGCTTTGTACTAAATAGTTGAAAGGAAAACCATCCATTGTAGTGTTATTTTTAGGACAACNAAGAATGATACTCTTGAAATTTTTTTGGTTTATTTTGCTGCTGAAACCCTCATCAGGACTGGTGTAGAAGCAAGAGAAGTGCATTCTGGAATACCAGATGTCTCTGGATATCTGTAGATCTTCATATAGCTATCATGTGATTGTGACAGGAATTAAATAGTACTATTAAATAGTACTATTTTCTAAGATTCATCCACATTTAAACTAATACAGAAATTATTGCCAAAATTGATTTTTTTTTTTAGCTGAATAAGGAATTGAATGTTTCACTGAAAAACGCATATTTCCTTTTGTGGTCAATGATTCCGCAAAACATTAAATGTCAAAATGCTTTTCATAGCTTTGTACTAAATAGTTGAAAGGAAAACCATCCATTGTAGTGTTATTTTTAGGACAACAATGAATCTAGAGGAAGAGAATGAATATTTAGTTCCACTCAATTGCTTGTCTTCCATCACGAAAATTTCCTGTGGACAACTCATCATTTGGCCTTGAAATCTTTGCATCAAACTTCTGCTTTTCCATATCTACCAAAGGAATTTTTAAAGTTTGAGGAGTTATTTTATTTTCTTAACACGAATGCATAAAAATCTCAAAGCATACATCCTCTATACTGTGTCATTGAAAGGATCTGAAACTGTTTTTCAGTATAGAAGATAATAAGCGTATATTAAGCAAAGAATTCCTGGTTGACCTTAAAAAAAATTAAAGTTATGTAAAGAGAGATAATGAAGAGAATTAAGTACCTGAATACTATTTAAATTTATTTCACACTATAATATTACTCTTAAAATGAGAAGCAACAGATCCTGTATACCTCAAAGTTTATGGTTTAATGTGTTAATTGATGAATAATATACTATGGTGAATTGACAATAGAAAGCTTAAGATCTGTGGGATAACTGAATTGTTTTTTTTGAAAAATTTTGATTCTTTGGGACGTCAGAGCAGGTACAGAAAGAGGTTTGCATGCGCAATATGGCGTGTTGAGGTTGAGTAGAATGTATGAACCCATGTCACAAGACTCATCTTAGATAAAGGTACAGTATTTGATATTTGAGGAATAGCTACCTCAATAACAAAAAACTCCCCCAAATTGTGAAACTTTTATAGGCTTTCATACCTTAAATGTTTTTAAGGCTGATCTTTCAGTTAAAAAAATTCTCCTTGTATGCATAAATGCATTTTGTATGGATTTAAGAGAAAAGATGTATTGAAGTATATAACATATCAACAATTTAAAACAACAGACCGCCAAACCAAACTCTTCAGGTTTTGATTTCTGTACCATTTCTCCAGAAGCATTACCTTTTTAGTGAGTGTTGCCTGGACAAAAAGAACGGAGGAGAGTTAGATCTGGGGGCAGGGTATCCTCATATTTTATCTAGAAGGATAAAACCCCAGTTTCAAGCTGCCTAACTTAAAAGACTTAACAGAGGTATTTAGGCAGAGTCAGTCTAGGTCAATTGAGAAATGCCAGTCTAGAGGATTGAAGACAGGCACCAGGTACCACAGCTCATGCCTTTCTGTAAATGGATGGAACACAAACTGCTTATCTGCACATTAAGAAGTTAATGCCCTATTATTTGTGAAACAAGTTATATTAATCTATTAAAAAATGTGTATAAAACTATCAGTTATCCAGTTTAATGGGAGGAAAAGAATCTATCCAAACATTTCAGAAAACTGCAGTTTAGTAGAAGACGTCCTCATAAGGAGGTTTAGATCGAAAGGTGGCATTGGCCAAGAAACAAGGACACATATTTAAGCAAACTTCTGTCAATCTAGCCTCTAGATATGCAATTGGTATTTTGGGTATGAACATCGGGAGATGTTTTTCTTATAAACATTCTGGTCTTGCATACGTGTGGGCAAATCATCTGAAGAACAGCTGTTACCATAGGATAAATGTCTATTCTTTATCAGCCTGTGTGTGCCTGTTCATTGCAGTAAATCAGCTTAGGATGATATTAAAAACTGAAAGGCAAAAAGTTAAGACCCAAATGGAAAGAGCGGACCCCAACTCAACCAGCTTTATCAGCAAACTCAAAGCATCCAACAAAAAAAGAATATACATCAAACTGTACGCTCAGCAACAGAAGGAAACAAAGCTGAACAGCTTTGCCAATGACTGCTTTCATGGCTGGCAGCAGTATGAGCCCTTACAAGACATGTGAGAGACCATCAATCAGGGAAAAAAAGAATCCAAGTCTCAGAATAATGCATTTCACATAAGGGAGAAAGATTAAGGTGGACCTGAATGTACTACACTTGAAAGTAATATATTTATAGGAAAGTATTTTATAGCACTTGATATTGTGGCATCACTAGCTGTTACATTCGGATAATTTCCTTACACTACTGGAGGGGTTCCTGACAGATTCAACATGAAGTGTTGGCTAATTTTTCAGAGAGAAATGCTCTCTCCCACACAGCACAGCTGAAAGTAGCGGGTACACAGGGCTAGGAGGGGAACAATGAGCTGCCAGAACCTAATAGCTGCCAGGTTGGACAGGAACCAAGATCATCATAGTCCAGATTCATGCTGTGATCTAGTACCAGATGCCTCAGAGGAAGGCATCAGAAAATGACTCATGACAAGTATGGGATACTTTCCCCTCAGAAATGCCTCTTCCATTTTGTGGTAGAAACTGCACATCTGTGTAGTTCAGAATATCCACAGCCACAGAAGCAGGAAAACATCCAAATAATTTTTGCCATTAGCTTGTGATAATGCCAGGTATTCTTTATCTAAAACCCACAAACCTTCTTCAAATTATCACAAATTCTTGGCCACATATTCTAAACTTTCATGTTACTGGCACCACAAGAGCCTAGCTGGGTCCAAAACACCATGCTTTTTTCAAAGAACAAAATGCATCACTTCTATTACTAAGCCTGAAACAGCACACATCAAGAAGGAAAGCTGTATTTTTCAAGGAAAAAAAGAGGTATACTCTGTAGCAGATACAACCAATTCATAGGTTACCAAGGGAGGAAAGTCTTCAATTGTTTGATGTCTATTTTTTATATACGTATTCTTAATATCTCTTATGAAGCTTTGAAAGTTTGTCTAGATTTTGTCTTCCATGACTCCAGCTGCCCTACACACCTTGTCAGTGATAGCCACTGTGACATTTAGGTGAAGTAGTTTCTTTTTCTCATGGATTTAATTCAGTTGTGAAGGCACTTATTTTCTTATGCAGATGCTAAAACTGCTGGAAATTAATTTTTTAGGCATGTTCTATATTTGCTTTTCTTGTTGTTGCTGTGATGTTTAAGAGACTCATAGTACTATGAAGCAGACATTTTTTTCTTAACCTTTGGACTTTTCAGATGTGTGTATGTCTGTAACCACACACAAATAGGTATTATTTAATAAATATATAATATGCATAATATACATACATTGCACAAAGTATTTGTATAACTCATAGTATTTCCAAGAAACAGAGCGTAACTAACCCTTTACCAGACTGTATTATATACTCTAGATAAACAATGGTGCTCAGCAATTTTTTATTTCTTTGTTTTAAAATTTTGGTGGAGAACCTAAATCCAAAATAGGACCATGTTCCTTGAATACTTACCTGCGTAGTCAGTTAGCTTCTATTTAGCCTCAAAACTCATAATTGCAAAGTCTTGAATTAAAGGCTGGATCCTCCCATGCCATTCAGCATGCACTGAATTTTAGGACCTGAAGCATTAGGCAAGAGTGAACCATAGTCACTACCTACCTTTGTTCCAGTCCACAAACCCACAGAACATAAGAGACCTTGTGGCTCAGCACTGATTAATGTGAAAATTTCATATAATGGTTTGGGTTGGAGGGGAACTTTAAAGCTTATCTATTCTACCCTGCCACAGTGTACAGGGAAATCTTTGACAAGATCAGAATGTTCAAAGCCCTGTCCAACCCGACCTTGTATGCTTCCAGGAATGAGGTATCTACCACCACTCTGGGCAACTTATTCCAGTGTTTCACCACCACCCTCATGGTAAAAAGATTTCTTTTTTGTATCTAGTCTGTGTCTACTCTCCTTTACTTTAAAACCATTACTCCTGTCCTATTACAAGAGGCTGTCCTAAAGGTCTGTACTCATCTTTCTTATAGGCCACTTTAAGTATGGAAAGGCTGCTATAAGGTCTCCCAGGAGCCTTCTCTTCTCTAGGCTGAACAACCCCAACTCACTCAGCCTTTTCTTGTAGGACAGGAGCTCCATTCCTCCAATCATCTTTGTGGCTCTCCTCTGGATTCAGTCTTTCTCGTACTGAGGGCTCCGGAGCTGGATACAGTACACCAGGTAGGGTCTCAACAGAACTCATCTCCCTCGATCTGCTGGCCATGCTGCTTTTGATGCAGCTCAGGACATGGGATCATGTCCAGCTTTTCATGCATCAGTGTCTCTCAGCCACTCCTTGTAACACTTGTTCTCCAGACCCTTCACCAGCTTCGTTGCTCTTCTCTGGACTCCAAAGCCTCAACATCCTTCTTGTGGTGAGGGGCCCAGAATTGAACACAATACACTTGACTATATTTCTAGGTAATGGTATGAGTTAATAAAACAGCCAAAAAGTTTACTTTTCCAGCACATTTTCCCCTGCCGGGGTCCTTACAGTTGGAAGGGATATTTACAATGGACAAAGACAATGTGTCTGTAGTTAGTGAGAGAGATGGCTCACAAGACTTGCTCTGCCTTGAGCGCAGCTCCATCTGTGGTGGACTTGAGGATGTGAAATTGCTGATTAATGGCATTTTCAGCAAGAAATTCATCTCCAGCACATATTTTTTTTTAAAGCTCAACTTTTATTTATTCATTTCTTTACTATGTGATAATGTATGCAGTTAACATAGTATTTCAAAGACATTTTCATGTTTTAAGGGAAAGGTGTCAAATAATGCTGTAGAGAGGTGATATTTTTCCATCTGTTTGTACTGTGTTTGTTTTTATGATGCTTTTTACAGGGCTTTTTTTGATAATCCAAGCTGTTTCTGAACTGATTATTTCAGAACTGTGGGATCTGTTGCTATATACTTTGTATCTGTGGTGATTATTTATCTGAATCCTTCTGCTCTAATCAAAAGCCAATAAAAAAAGTCTCACCCATAGCAAAATAAGAAGTGACCTGAGCTAACCTCTGCATGTATAGTGATTCAGGGTACAGCATGCACCAGAGGGCCTCTAGAAGAAGTGTAATGTGCAACACTGGTTGTGATGTTGTAAGGGGCTTGTATTAAGTTTTCCATTAAAAAATGTTCCACAGTGATATCTGTTATCCCTTTCTGTGTTGTTTTCTAGCAAATGCCCAGGAGGTGACTGTCACTTAATTCTGATTATTTGTGATAGGGAACACAGGTTCTTAGCACTGGGGAAACCTGAAAAGGATTTATCAAGTAGGTGGTTATTTCTTCTGGCCTTTTCCTATGGCTGCTCCTTGTCTGGGTCTGACATGCTCATGAAGATGTCTGGTGGTAGAGAGCACCAGGCTTATTGCTACAGTTGTTCCCTAGATCTTCCATTCTGTAGACCCTTTTTTTCTTTTCCTTCTGTCCAGTCTGCTATGGCTTTGAATAAGATTGTTCTCTTTCTCTTTGCAGTATTCTTTTACATTCTTGAAAGTTTCATTATGTTACTCTCAGCCTTCTCTTTGGAGCAAACAATCCCATTTCATTCAGCTTTTCCTCATATGATGTGCTTTATGGACCTCTGATCATTCCTGTTACTCTGACAGTTTACCTGCTTCTGAATCACAGGGCCCATAACATTCTACAACTTCTAGCTACAGTTCTGTGTCCTGGTACTGTCTTTTTCTCAACAGAAAGGACATTGTTGATTCCAGTTCAGCTCTTGCTCTGTACTAATCTTTAGATCATTTCAGCACAGTGGCTGCATAATTAGTTACTCCCCATTTTGTATTTGTTAATGAGCATTCCTGACTGGGTGCAGGAACTTGCATTTGCCTCCAGAAAGGAGGTTTTTGGGTTTTTTTAAAGTGTCTTCAGTTCATCAGGAAAGATCTGATGATCTTTGTTCTCCACTTCAGAAAGGTTTTTGAGCAGAGATATACTTAGAAAAGGAGAGGAAATTACTTCATGAACACCATAATATTTTGTTCTTCAACTGTTATTTGGTAAAAGCAAGTCACATTAGTGTAGCCCACTCAAGATTATTGTTCCATGCATTTTGGCACTTAGGAATGGAAATGACTTCAAGCTAATAACACGTTACTCCATGAACAGTTCTGATTTCAATGTAATGGCTCAGAACTGTGTTAATACATATAAGAAAATCCAATAATGTAATAATATCATAATGATAGAATATATTTTACATATATGTGTGTATGTATCTCCCTCACAGCTTCACCTATATTCAGATCCTTTTGCCATGTATGGTATTGTTATGTTGGAGTGATCCTGCTGGGAAATGCTCAGGCACTGCCTTATTGACAGTGCACATTTTTCCTTGCTACTCTCATTATTCATTGACCATAGCAGCAGTAAGCCTTCTACCCAACACAGTTCAATAGAGACTCTTGTTTTCCTTTCATGATCAATTCCTCAGGAATCTAGGAACTGCAAGGAGAGATGCTTTGAAACTTGGTTTTCTGTTTGTCAAAGGGAGTTTCGCTTGCCCTATTCACAGCAGCGAGTATCAGCAATTTTCCAGACCTGTCTATATTGTTTCCAATCCACATGCTACTGAGAGGTGTGAGACCCTCAGATATGACAGAAATGAAAATATCTATTTATAATAGCCATAAAGCTATTTATAAAGCTATTTAAAAATTACATGGCTTTTCAAGGGGATAATTGACTAATTGGAGGGCAGAAAAACTCTCCACAGGGTAGACTGAAATTGTTCCCAAACACTACCAGTGTTGTTATGTTTGTGTGCTTTGCTCTGTAGAGAGCTTAAAGTCTCTGTGGCACAAGGTACTCTATAAATATAAAACATTGCTATTGATTTCTACCGGGATGATACATCAGTTGACAAAACTTCATCTATCTTAACTATAAGATACTGCAAGCTGTTGTGTATGAAGTGTAAATGCTTGAAACCTTGTTATCCAGTTCTTGCACAATGCCTGTAAAATCCTCTTTGACCTTGAGAAACCCTGAGTTTGGTGTTTCCAACCCAAGTTGTCAATAAGAAGACAGATATGCGGGTGGAATAGTGTACCATGTGAAAATTTACACTGTTTAGTGCCTGATGATAAGATCATTTCATCAAGGAAAAGAAGCCACTGATATCTGACATCTTCATTGTTATGTTGAGCAATGAGGGAGAAACCAGCCCATACAGGTGATTAACCTTCCCTGCTCCACAAAGGGCTGGCTGCTCACAAGCAAGGTCAAAGGCAGATGATAGAACAGCCTGAGAAATCTGGCCCTGTTAGCACTTGACCTCTATCCATGCAGTAGATGAATATACGTTTGGGAATGCAAAGTTGTTTTTCTCCATTGAAGTCTCCATACAGTTCAAATTTGGTCCTGGGCAAGTGACTCTAGGTGGTCCTGCTTAAGCAAGGTGGTTGAACTCGATGACCTCCAAAGGTTCCTTCCAACCTCAACACTTCTTTGATTCTATGATTATACCTGAAAACCACACAAGCTCCCTACCAATTTGTTCCTGATTTCAGTTGAAATTCTGTTCAGTTCAGTTGATTCTGACTTAAAGGCCAGTAATTATTTCTTCTTGCATCAGCCTGGTGTTAGATTCCACTTTGTGTTGATGAGGTGACAATGTGCACAGTGGATTAGTGTCATGTTGCTTATGGCACCACAACTTTTACTAGATGAGTGACAAATATAATGTAATATGAAATACTGCAAACTACATGACGCTTATCAGCTTAACAAACTAAAATGCGTTCGATGATGTTTAATTTCTATTTGTGCTTGTTCGATTAAAAAATTCTATCATTTCCATTGGTTTGCATGTTGTTCTTTCTGCTTACTATTGAACTTAATACAATTTGAGAGTGTTATTAAATATGATGCCTGGTCTATTAGTTTCATTTTAATGTGTTGGACATCTTCATAGAGAACTTTGTCTTAGTGTCCATTTCAGGGGAAGATCAGTTTCTAAACAAGCTGAAGGGCAGCTACATTTTCTGAGAGAGAGAAAAACAATTTAGAAAAATACATAGCTTCTCAATCCGCACTTTTCCTGTTTTATGATGTGAAGGGTCTTTCAAAGACTGAACACATCACACATCAGCCGGTGTAAACAGGTCACGCTACATGCCATGAATTTTAGATTGTGTATCATTTTCATTTTTTTTTCCTTATTTTGAGTAGCATCCTTGAAGTTTAAGTGTAAAAAAAAAAAACTAGTTGAAAAAGCCTGGTGGATTTATCACCCAGCAGGTATTCAGTGACAGCTCTTGCCACAGGGATTATAACTCTTCTCTTGTCACTTTCTCCTTCAGCACAAGCTGCACAGTGTAGGAATTTAAAATGCCAGTTAATGAGGGATTAGAAGCATATAATTTCTATAACCTTTGTACTGTCGGGAGAAAAAATAATAGGTTTCCTCTGTCATTCACACCAACCTGATCTAAATTAGCTGGAGAGACTGCAGTGAAGGACACTTCAGTTTAAAACTCCCATTTTCATGTCAACTACATGGCATTTCCTGGTCAACCTCTTTGTCTCCCACGAAGAATGACAGGGAAAATTCACCTCTAGAGGTGTCTGAGAGAAGACTCAGTTGCTTTTTGGACTGCAGGCTGAAATGCAGCGCTGGGTGTGGTGCATATCTGCATTATTGTTCTTGTTAACTATCTGCTTTAGACTCTTCCTATACAGAACCTCAAAGTGGTAAAGAGTGGAGATTTTGGTGTACTCAAGGTGCAATTGATCTTAAAAAGATCTTAGAGATGTTCCTTGCTAAACAGCAGAGGAGATGGCAAAAAGTAAACGCAGAGAAGGTGGAAATCTGGCAAGGATCGATCCATTGTGGACTTCCTCTAATGTTTGAAGAACCTGTGTGTAGCTTTGTCCTTTGGGACCAGCTCAAAGTTTTACCCCTTTTTCTTAGAGGCGAAGTTGATTTATTAAAGTACTCATAGCTTCAAAATGACTTTTTTTTTCTCTCTCCCTATTCTCACTACCCCTTTCTTGGTGATCACTCTGTTCTGTGTTATAGATACAAGTGAGCGTTATCTTCTAGGACAAATGCTCAGCTGCAACGTGAAGAAAAATGGCAATACATCCAAAATGCCATTAAGTACTTTGAGCTAAATGGAAAGGCTATGTTACCAGAAACTATACTATACTCATTTGGAATATTTTCTTTCCTCTTTGACTATCTCAGTTTGAAGGAAAAACTGATTAAACTTATTGGAGATTTTACTTCCTAGGGACTTAGGCAGACTTTGATTTACCTTCACATCCCTCTTTAATAACTCAGACTTTGGGGTTGTGTTTGTGACATTAGCTCTTGTTGCCAAACTGACTGCTTGAAGAAAGTATATCTGGCTACAGACTATAGTTTGGAGCTTTTTCAGGCTTTCTTGTTTGTTTTTTAGCAAAGACCAGAACTTTTATTTCAGAAAGTGCTTTTCACTTTTTTTCCCAGTGTGTCAGGTGTGAGACTGGTGGGGATGTGACCTACATTTCATAGTGTTGGAACTGATTGTAAAGGATGATAATTTCTGTCCTTTTACCCTCTTGGGTTTTTGGGTGGAGGGTTTGAAAGTCCTTTCTGGGAAGGGAGGAAAAAATTCTAAACCCAAAACAACCTCATTCCCTTAAGCTTCTGACAAAGTGAAATCCAGGGCCCCTAGAGTAAATTTTTAGAAGATGATTTTGTGGATATTTGTTGAATCCCTCATTCTGACTAAACTCAGCAGGCATCTTCTCCAATAGATAACTCTGACTCAGACAGGAGTTGCACAGGGTGAGTGCAGCTGTTTTCACTCATGTATCTGTGAAATCAACTCTTCACATTTCCAGGATGGGTGAGAGTGATGTGCTAACTGTGCTCCTGCTATGTTATTTCTAGCGTGTTTTCCCAGGACTCTCTTTGAAGGATTGATGTAAAAAGTTATAAAGAGGTTTAGACATAGTAAGAGTTAAAATGGATAAAAGCATGAAGAAATGGTATTTTAAAAGTGCTCATCTTCCACACTGGTAAAGAAGAGCATTTTTAGTAAAGGAGCAAAAGAAAAGGTCTAAGTAGCAACAGCAAGGGCAAACCACTTTGACCTTCAGTTCATATATCATCCTTAATACCATGATTCAAGCAACTAGGATAAATAAGTCCATGCCCTTTGGACACAGATTACTGTGCACAACGGCTGCTTTCCAGCAATGTGGATATTCTGTCCAATCTTTGACACAAAGTCTTTGGGCAGAGCTCAAACCCTCTTATAAACACAGCCGAGACTCCTTGGTTGGTATTCAGCTATTTTAGCTGACATCTGTACTTATTTATCTTTTTTAAAGTCTGTTCTGCTGGACTGCTGCCTGCATCTGGAGCGTGGAAAGGAGTTCTACAGGAGTGCTCTGTACAGACAGATAAGCAAGTGCAAGCAGTCACCAAAACAGTGCCCTTTTGACAACTTCAGCATTTCCAAGCATGGATTACTGTCAGTGGCAATCATTTCTAATGTACTCCCTGCCTTTAGGTATTGACGTGCTTGTTCTGTTTCTCAGTCTTTGTTTAGGGCTGATTACTGTGATCATTTTTCCTGTTGTAGGTTTGCACATCAGCACTTTAATTACAAAGACAGTTCTCTCTTAAATGTCAGCTTGCTATAATTTTGCTGCCCCTGTAGTCATTAATGCCTTTGTGCTGATTCACTGACACAAGTTTTACACTGTAGACCTTGCTACCAACCTTGACGTCAATATCATTCGTCCTTCTCAATTAAAACAGGAAAAAAGAAGAAGAGTTCCTGTTTTTCTTGCAGTATGAAAATGTTTGTGTCATGCTTATGTAAAATACATTTATAGTTGTGTGAGAGGAAGATTTATATTTATGAAAATGGGGGACATTTGTTTTGATGAATGGCAGTATGTTGCTTAGTGATTCATCAGGTCACATCACATTGTCACATCACACAAGATGTAATCTGACAACATGATGAATCCTTTTTTATGTGCTCATTGATTTCTTAGACGTTCAAGTATTTTTTGCCCTGGCCACTAAAAATTAGTTGTGAAATTCTTTTTAATGCTTTTATTTTCGCTGTTTCTGCCGGTGTTATTTAGACTCTCTTCAGTTTGTCATCATTGTCCTTGTTTGAGATATCCCAGAAGGCAACACTCTCAGTTACTCAAAGTGTGGATTACAGCTACATGAAATTAAAAATACTGTCATTTTTATCACGTTAGTCTTTGTGCCCTTCTAGCTCTCATCACTTACACATCAATGCTAAGTAGTGACAGTCATTCACTGTGGCAATTCACTTCACAAATGATGAAGGTATATTTAGTTTGAGTCATAGTATGTTAGATAAACAGAACGGTGCTTTCAGGTGACCCAAACTGAAAATTAACTAGTGACCCCAGTCAGTAGATGATGCAGGTAGCCAAACATGCTGCTCCTGTGATCCACTTGGTCCTTCTTCCAAGCCACCCCTTCTCAAAAACTGAAAGACTTTTTTCTACATGAGCATTTTCTTCTTCATACAAGCAACAGACCATATATTTCTTGTTGTGAATGATTTACTCAGATGCTGCTCAGCCTTTTGGGTGTCCTCCACATTGTCTGCAGAAACATCTTGTGATTCACAGGAGTGATTCCAATGTACAGCCATCCACTAGTCTGATACCTTTTGAGAGTGGAGATCCCATAATGTGGACGACTTGGTAAGAAAGCTAATATAGCTTTCAATTGCTCAGAAATTTCCAGTTGTCTGCGTCTGCCTTCCTCTGTGCTGTCCTGAGTGTCACGACCACAGAAGTGCTGTTGCTTTGCAATGGAGGGAGATTTCTATGGGGACACCTGCTCTTCATAGCTTGTAGGTTTTGTGGGCTTTATCTCTTCTGTGGCATGGAGAAGTTGCAAAACAAAAGTGAATGTTTCACGTTTGGGGTCTGCTTGGGTCACTTGCCCAGAAGACACTTGCTCATCTTAACTGAGTCTAAGAATAAGGTAAATATTAATTTCAGGTGGCATACTTATGAACTCTGCATAGAATAGGCATGCGGCTAAAAATAGAATTGCTGCCTTCCAGTGAAAAATGATTAATAAGTTTTGAAGGGCAGGAGTAACGGTTAACTAAGTTGGCACGTTCCCAGCCTTTACTTGCAGTTCCATTATGATGCAGTCTTGATTCTGGTCAGACTTTCTTAGCATCATTGGAATATAACTGTCACCTAAATCAGAAACAAAATTAGCCATCTCCTGCCTGCTTAAAAAGCAGAACAAAAAATAACAAAAATTTCACTTGAAACCAGGTCATTTTCACATATCTTTCAAATGTGCAAACATTAGCAATGCTGTCAAATGGTGCTGTCTGTATGGGTGATAGGCAATATATTTATCTTAGTAGCTGCCAAAATTGTTTCAATGCTGTAGTCTATACTACATATCTTGCATATTCATGCGTGTCACTATGTGAAGCTGATCCAGGTGAGGTGAGCCTGCTGTGCCTCTGCCACATCTCCCCGACCTCCCAGTAGCTGAGTCCCCGGTCACAGGCTGTGAAGATGAGGGATGATGGCAACTGCCCTGAGAGTAACTTGTGCTGGCCGCCAAGGACCAGATGGGGAGCACCATCAGCTCCAATAGGTGGCAAACCCATCCTGCAGCCTCACTGACCCTCATCTGCAAAGGTTAATAATTACAAGATGGTTGATATTATACTTTGCAGGGCAACAGTGTTGTGAGTGCATCAAACAGCACGGTGCAGCAGCACTTTCCACATGCTCCCAGAGCAGGCACTGCCTCCTGGTCCACCCTCACCCCCCCAGCAACATTTCAGGAGATCTCGTTAGGATCTGGCTTCCACAAAGCAACACAAGAAAACAGCTTCTTGTGGGGAGACGACTCTTTCTATGCGTCTCCTCCCTGAAAAAACACCATCAATACAGAACTGCTTGCTGTGTCTCATGTCTTTTACAAGGTCATCTTCACTGCACTGTTCCTCTATGAAAAAATTCATGAAATAAATGTATTGGGTAAGCAAACCTCACTACACAAGAATGCTGTAAATCTGAGGGTACCTGCCTCTTCTCACAGATAAGAGGGGAAATATAGTACAGTGGTGCTCATCTTGCCAAAACCTCTCATTCCTACTTTCCCCACTTTCTCTTATTTTCAAAAGATAAAAAAATTAAATCCTGACTCATTGTAAAACACTTTTTAAAAAACAGCAACTTAGACAGGCTCTGTTGGGTTCCATTTACCAAAGCCCTGCATTGCATACTTATCCCTTCTCAATTTAGCCCACTGATTGAAAGTCTTCTAGAAAGTATAAACTGATGTCATTTATATGCTGTAAACTGATGCAATTTATGAGTGGTTGGAAGCTCTAATTTGTTCCATCATGGATTCACTCCTACGTTTATGTCCAGAGCTCAGAATATACATTTTGTGGGGGAGGGTGAGAAACCTAGACTTTGCATTTTTACACCTGTAATAGCTCAGAAAGGATTGGATGGGACAGGGCGGGATTGGGCTAGACTAGATTGGATTTGATAGGATGGGACTGAGTACACAGCCATCCTAAATTAGTAGAGTTTGTTCTGGAAAAGGAACAAGAATGCAGAAGTAGCCATGTTGGTTGTAATCCAGTTCAGACGTTTGGCTGATGAATGATGCTGCCAGGTCACAACCAAGTAATACCTCACTTGGGAAGTGAGAAGAAAATTCTGTGTGTGATCTTGGTTCCTGAGGCTCACTGTCTACATTGGCAATATTAAGTCAGTGTCAGGCCACATGCTCTAGCACCCGTAATCACCCAGCCTGGTGGGCACAGTCCTTACCAGCATTTTGGCCAGGGCCAGCTTGCACCCCCTTGGACAAGTTTAAATTTAGTGTGGACTGGAGATGATTTCCAGCAAGCTTCTTGTCTGACATCGCCTCATCATGGGGGCCAAGGACTTTGTAGGGTGGTTGTAGGCTGCCTAAGGGCCAAAGGAAAGTCTTGTGCACATGTAATTTGCTGGAAAAGATGCAGTTGTGGTGGTGGAATCACACCTGGTTCCTCAAAATAATTTGCAGATTTGCTTTGATCACCATGGTTGCAAACTCCTTTGCATTTTCTGATCTTACACGCTGAAAATGTCTGTTACCATCCATCTTCCAAGAGGCATCAGGGATTTGATGAGATGATTGATCTAGGCACAACAACAGCCATCATGAAAGACAAGCAATCTGCCATGCTTATTCTAGGACTTTATGGGAGAAGACATTTCTGGAACATTCTCCAGTTTATACAAGGGTTTTTCTTTCTTTTTGAACCGCAGTACAAGTTTTAATAAAATGTTTCTCTTGCAATCATCTTTCTGGCTGGGGGTGCAAGTTTCTCGTATATATTAAAAAGAACCAGTCAGTGGATTTTTATCACTTCTGTGATTTTGCACTGAAAAGCACTGAAAAACATTTAAGACATAGCAGCACAACAGAAAGAGACAGCCTATTTTGTTCAGCAGCAGGAAGAGTGGCATAAATTACACTGCCTGTGCTTCAGACTGGGCTAGTGCCCCTGTCCAAATTCACCCTGGACAAAAACTTTCCTTCTGTCTAGAAAGTTTCTAGCCTGGAGGGAGCAGGATGAAATTTGGTGCATCAGCAAAGGACCGCTACTTGATTAATAAGGCAATAGTGGTTCTAATATCTAAATTGTTTTAGCTGTCACCTATTCATATACTAGGTGCGTTGGTCAGCCGCCAACTGCTCTGTGCTGCCTATGGGTGCTCTTGTCCAGGAGCAAAAGCAGCTACCTCTGGGACTGCTAATTTGCAAAAGGTTTTCTGTGAGCTCAGAACCCTTGTACACCTTGAGTGTCACAGCATTTGCTTGTAGTTATTCTTTAACCTGGAGGAATAAGTTGATCAAAAGAATCAGACTGAAGTCCCAAACTCACTGTTCTGTACCCAAAACTTTATGAATGCTAAATTACCTCTCACGTGTATCACCTTACTGTTTCAGTTGCTAGGAAATAAATTTTCATTTAATTTCTAAGAACAAATACTTAATGGAGATTAATTGGATGAGACGGAAGCAATTAACTTAAACATCCAAAAATTCAGAGGTCTGTTAGAACAAGGATGTTGACTGCAGCTGATAACATTTTGTAAAGTTGCAATTAGGATAAGACAAAATTATGCAGATTCATAGAGATATTCTTTCTGGATCAGCAGATTTTTTTTTAAATCCATGCATAACTGTAGAAGAAACTTTTTGCTATAACCACTCAGGAGGAATGACTTCCTATCTCTTGTGCATGGGTAGACATGCTCTTTGTGTCAAACCCAGAATTGCTTTTACTGCAGAACTAAGCATCTTCGGCTGTGCTCAGCAAGCTGCCAAGGATGTAAAGAAAGGGGAAGGAAGAACCTAGGAAGGCTCTGTCTCCATGCCTTGCCTTTAATAAGAAATGTGGTAGGGGAATAATGTTGAGAGATGGACATGGCCCATGCTCTTCCCTACCCACCAGACCTGTTCGTAAGGAAAGCCGGTGCTTTGGTCTGGGAGGAAGTAAATCAAATGTGCCTCCCTTGACCAGTGTCTTTTCCCAAAGGAGGAGCTAAAAGTATCAGCAGGGCAGTGCTACTTGTGCCTCTCTGTTGATCCTGGTAGGTCTGAGGGGCAAGATGGGTCCTGCCAGTGTGCCCCTCCCATGACGTGTAAATGGCAGCCACTTAATCTACCCTGATTATCTTGGTTATGAGTCTGAGATTAGGAAAACCTCCTGCTGCAGGTTGTTTTATTCTTATGGTGGTGTCTCCTTGGGAGGATGTCATACACCACTAAGTCTTGTTCGACTGTCAGTCTTGTGAGAGTCTGGATGAGATGAAACAGCAGCAGTAACAAGCAACATTAATTGCTTCAATCTATGCCTTTGCTTTGTGGAGTTAAGCAGTACATATTTTATTAAAAATCAACATATCTCAGTGAAAGGAAGAGGGATGAAATCAGTCTTACTCATGTTAACTTGGGATATCTGGTATATTTATTGCCTCAAGGTGTGCCTGCACTCACAGTTCACAGACATCTGACTGCTCAGAAACCAGATCCAGAGCTTCTCAGTTTGGTATTTTAAGAGGAATCATCATTGATTTTGAATGCCCTAGTCCATAAATTTGAAACCTGATAATCTGCTTCAGAAGAAACTCAGATTTCCATGTAAGCGCAAGCAATAATTTTGACAACCTTTCCAAGCCGAGCTGTACTTGCTTGGCATTCAGAGCATATCCCATACAACACTGTATTAGAAGACAGTCACAAAAGGGAAAGAAATATGGATCAGGGTAAAATGCAGAAATATGAAAAAAGTCAGTGGCAGGGAATGATGCTGAAATACTGCTGGCATAACCATGTGCCTCTGTAGTGCTGAATTTACACCTTGCTTGGTATTCATCACAGGCCCTATTTGTCTGTACCACCAAATAGCTGACAAATACTACCTAGCAGAGATCTAGAACTGAAGTAATGGGAGATTAGTAAGCTAAAAGTTCTGAGCATGGGCAAACCTCCATGGACAACCTCCTTGATGCATACCTGGCATTTGCTAGTACTGGCAGAGCAAATGGCCCTTTTCTGTGCCTTCACCCTCAACCCAAGGAAAATGAATAGGGACTGGAATTAAATTAATGTCTTACATGAACCTGTGGAAAACCTGTATGAGCCCAAACATATAACTGGAGAAGGCAGTTAGCCCTGCAAATATAGCTCATGTTTCAAGATAACTGTCAAGATCTGGCAGAAATTAATTCCCCCAAGACTGGACACAGGAACCCTCAGTTGCTAAGTCTGAAAGATTTGACAAAATGTTGACCTGATGTCAAGGAGCAAGGTAGAATCCCCTCCCAAACTGTACGTCTGTTGATAGGAATGATTTGTTATCCGTCACCTTTGAATGATCATTTTTCACCTTATTGTATGAGTATTTAGTTCTTTTAGATCTGAGAGGGTACAAATTTGATATGAAAAATGAAGAGGAAAGTGGTATGGAAGGAAGTCTCTTCAGCAGCCTGTGTCTCCCACACATGATCAGAAACTGCTTGCTGTGCTGCACTATGAGCTGCAAATTCCCATTGCTGCATTGTAGAAGGAGGAATTGAAAATTCAAGGTTCTTCTCTCCCTTGGCCTCAATTTCAAATGGAACCACCAATCTCTTCTTAGGTTATGTGGTGCTAATTGATGTCTAGGGTGATGCTATATGTAGGCTATTTATTCCTAGAAGGTAGTAGGACAAAAAGCCTATTGTGTATTAAGAGCCTTTGACCTTCCAGATTTGCTAACACACACATATATATTTTGGGAAGTGTATGTAAATGGTTTTAAAAGCAAGTACATGAATTTACAAAACTCCAAAGTATACTTTCATTTCTCATCTAAAAGGAAATACTTAATGCAAAACGTGTTATTTTTATACTTCTTTTTATACTTCTTCACAAGTAGATGCTGTTAAATATTTTGTTAAAAAACAGAGAAAATGTAATGCAAACCCCCAAGATTTCGGTATGTTGCTTGCTCTATATACAATGTAATATTCGTAGATAACCATGCCCATCACAGCAAGCATCCACGCTTCTCTTATAAAGAAAGGGTCGCTGTTTTCTGTTGGGTATTATGAGCAGGGCAGATATTCACTGAATTCCCATACCTACCTTCATATTACAATTATTTACTGATAACTCTCTTAAGATTTTATTGAGGTTAGAGATTGCTTCAAATGTCTAACTGCTTTACCAGAATTTAGCCTCAAGTGTGGGTGGAGTCTCAGTGTATCAGTATGCCCTGAAGGAGAATTTCTTACCCATCTCCTTTTAAGTTAGGTTTGGCAGTGTACACCAAGAACAGCCTTGGTGTTCACGTCCTTGATGTTACTGATTTCAGTCCTAGCTTAAAACCAGAACTGAAATATCATGCGAATATAAAAAGTTTGTAAGGCCTTCCTGCTGGGTGAAAAGATGTCTCCCATTTGATGCACATACAGCCTAGGACTATCCTCTGTGGTCTGAAGCAGAGCTAGGGTGGTTGGGAGACTCCTGTGTTCTTCCAAAAACCCTCTAAATACCCGAAGCTGCACAATGGTAAAGTGTGCAGTCAACCTCATGGCGTTCTCTGTAGGTCAACAAAGAAGCTGTGAACTTCCAGAGTTGCTGAGAAAGGTTGGGCTTGTGGCAACAGTGGTGCACTCTGATGTGGCCACTTTGAGTTTTCTTCTTTTAACAGAAACTTCATGTAAAACAACAGATAATTGTTTATGAATTTACCATTGGTAATTAATTTCTATAAATTTCATAGGCTTTAGTAACCCATATGCAAAATAGGAAAAAATAAGACTGCTTTTCTCCTGATCTTTGTCTGCTTTGCTGATTTAAACTGGAAGCTTTCAGAGCTGAGACCGTCTTTACTACTTATGTGTACAAGGGCTCCCGTAAAGGCTCACAGTCTCAGCTGGGATGCAGAGACATTGCTCTACCACAAATATTTACCAATTATTTACAATAATGATTCCTTCATGGAGACGCATTGAAACAGGGCAAGGACTGTTCTAGGAAAGAAAAGCTTACTATCAGTTGGCTGAATTGTTGTGCTGGCCAGCACAACAGTGCAAAGTGAAATTATTTTGCTTTACACAATTGTTCTCGTAACCAAGGAAACTTTAGAGAAGCTGCTGACTTATTGCTAATTTGTTCACTAGCTAAATTTTCTGAAAGCAACAAAGAAAATAAGTTGGGAGAAACAGAAGATCAAACTGGGCACATTAAATATTTCTCTCTCTTTTCTTTATAACTAATATACCCTGCATGCCTCAGCAAATTATTGCTGAAACATCTGAGGTATTAACATAAAAAACTTTAATTGAAAATATATACCCTGAGAATTTAAGTTCTTTAGCTCTGGGCTCAGCCCTCCAAGATTTTCATGCATATTGCTGAGGGCTGGTGCACTGGGACGCACAATCTTCTGCAGTGGATGATGCAAGTAATTCATTATTACAGAAATTACCCAGTTGTCAGTGTCCCCTCCCCGCTGGGCTTGGTAAAGCACCAAAGCAGATGAATTCTTGCCCCAAATAACCTTCATTTTATTAGCATGAAATATGTAGACAGAGAGAAAGAGATGCCAAATCTGAGAAGAACAATGAGGTTAATTCCTAAAGAGAATCCTCACATTTTGACTCCATTATTTTGACTCCAAAAACCTTTCCAGTTTTTATTTATTCTTTACTCTTGGATTTTCTTAAATAAGGCTTATGAAATTGTACCAGCTTTCCCTTGTATGCCTGCCTACAGTATCTCCAAGATATCATGTTTTTGAAAGTTTCAGGAGAACCAAGAAAGTCTGAGAAGAGCAGAGACCTAGTTTTTGTGCCCTGGAAGGAGAAAGACAGGAACAAGAAAGAGAACCTCAGCAAGCAGATGCTGGAAAAATTGGTCATAAAAGCATGTCTTGGAAAAGCTATGCATATTTGGGCTGGGTTTTTCAAAAGAGTTTAACAATACATCTGGACATGGAAACAAAAATGAAAACTCAATTTTTAATAATTAAAAACTCACTGGCCTATTTTTGAAGGCTTATTTTACTTAAGCTCATAAAAGTTTGGATCCAATTTGGAGTGAAATTTTAAGGGATGAGTCCTGAAACTTTCAACAGGACTCCCAGCAGGAGCTGCTGTGTTCACACACTGTTGAAAACTCAGCTGTTTCAGATGCCCAAACAGGCACTGATCCACTTTGAAAAGTCATTAAAACAACCAGATTTCCTCATTCATCTGGAATGTAGGTCTGCATCTTAGCAGCCCAAAGAATTCTTTCACAGGCTGTTTTAAAGCAGCAGAATTTTCCCCCCCATTTTCTTCCTCTATTCTTTAGAAGAGAAAGTGACAAGCATCTGTTCCCAGCTGGACTTAACTGAAATGATCTCCATCATAAAACACAGAGCAGGAAATATTTTCCCAATAGGACCTTTGATCTCACACAGAGGTCTGTCCCTCCAGATGTAATCAAGGTTGAAGCCATGCCTTGGGTGTCCCAATGCTCTTTTTCTCTCTAATTTGTATACCGTAGGTGAATATCTTGTCATATATGAAAAGATACCAGAAACAGCATTTCTCAGCCATCAGATGATATTTTGTCTAATGAAGTTCCTCAGGAATCAATACTAGCCATTCATCTACCCAGCAATTTTAACTGTGTTCTAGAAGTAAATCACAAATAAGATTTAGATGATTTGTGAACTACTGATGATGGAACCAGGTCAGGCACACCGAGCAATGTGAAGTACTTAGTAACTTCAGGAAAGGGTCACTCAAAAAACCTGTTTTCTTCTAGGAAATTCAAGAATTTATAGCTAGAAATAAGAAATTCAGACCATTATCTCTATGTGGAAGTAGGAGCTGTGAAAACATTGTGGAAATCACGGAATAACTGTTGAAGTACAACACTGTGTTCTTAGGTAGACGGGGGGAGAAAATATAACAGAAGTCTTGTGCATTGAGACAAAAGCAAGGAGAGATCACTCACCAATTACAATCACTGGTAAACAGAGCTGACGTGGGGAAATTAGTTTAAGTTATTACCAATCAAATCAGAGTAGGGTAATGAGAAATGAAAACTAAATCAAACTAAATCTTAACCCACCTTTAGCATGGGAAATGCAGATTGCAATCAGTTTAACAGATATTGTTTCGTTCCTTCCGGGGAAAGAACCCTCACACTTCTCTTGTGCCCCAGCGTTGAGTCCCTCCCACAGGAGATGGTCTTCCATGAACTTCTCCAATATCAGTTCTTTCCATGGGCTGCATTTCTTCATGAAGCGCTCCTGTGTGTGTCTCTTCACGGGGTGTAGTCCTTCAGGAACAAACTCAAGCATGGGTCCCCCAGGCATCACAAGTCCTACCAGCAAACCTGCTCCGTCATGGGCGCCTCCCTCCATGGCTTCACAGGTCATGCCAGGAGCCTACTCCAGTCTGGGTTTCCCACAGGGTCACAGACTCTCTCAGGTGCATCCACCTGCTCTGATGTGGAGCCCTCCATGGGCTGCAGGTGGATATCTTCTCTACCATTAACCTTCATGGCCTGGAGGGAGACAGCATGTTTCACCATGGTCTTCACCACAGGCTGCAGTGGATTCTCTGCTCTAGCATGTGGAGCACCTCCTCTCCCTCCTTATGCACTGTCCTTGTGCTGATGGACTCATCTTTGTCCAGTGGTGGGTTTGTTTTGGAGCTGTCTGGCATTGGCTCTATTGGACACAGGGAAAGCTTGTAGCAGCTACTCACAGAAGCCCCCTCTGTAGCCCTGCTGCTACCAAGGATTTGTCATGCAACCCCAGTACAGCTAGTCCATGCTTAACCAAACTGCATCAATTAAAGACCTTCACTAGAAGGGGTTGGACTGTACTAAATGGTTCCTCGTCCACTCCACCTTGATGCAATTTCTCTGATGTCTGGCAAAAGAGGCTGCTACACATACCTGGTGAGAAATTTCATTCATAGATTTATAGAATCACCATGTTGGAAAAGACCCACCAGATCATCAAGTCCAACCGTTCTATTCCAGCAAATAACTGCATGCAGTTATGACTTTTCTGTTTTATCAATGAATAGGCATTTTGGATGTTGTGATTTCCAAGGTGAAATCATGGAGATGTCTTCCTGAGCAAGCAGAATTATCTGATCTGTTAAATGACATTAACATCTTAGGTACTTGTGACAAGGACTTCCTTGTCTACCATGTCCTCTTAAAACACAGATTAAAAACTCTTTAGAGCAAGGATCACCTTTCTCAGTGTCTGGCCCACTTGTGGAATAGTGCTGTCATAAATAATAATCACACTGGATACAAATTCTTTGACTTCAAATGGCCAGATGTCCCTAACCACAGGATTTTAGCACAGTATTATTAGTATGTCTGTGGCCAAAACCTGGTTTCATAAGAAGGTATAAATTTTCTAACGCACCTCACATGGGCAGGAATAAATCCTGTAAGAGAAACTTTTAATTCTATAACTTAAACTTGTAGCAGAGTACCTTTTTAGTGTTAGTAATTTTGTAGGTGCCTTATGCCCTAGAGCATTGCATCTCCTATCCCTTTAAAAAATAAATCTGTCTAATATAGACATGGATATTCTCATTACTTCAATACACCTCTAATCTACTTCAATACACCTCTAATCTTATTGTATTTTAAAAATCTAAGAAATTGTTTTCCTCCTTAAGTACTTCTGCTGACAAAATCCCCAGTTTATTTATGAAAAAAATATTTCTTATATCAATACAAATTTGATGTCTTTCAATGATATTAGAATGCCCCGATTTTGAACATGGAGGAAGTGGAGGGAGTCCTGCTTCCCCTTTCTCTATTCCCTCCTGTTCTTTTTTTTGGCATTGGATATCTGCCAATATTCTATCAAGTAGTAGGATTTAGGCATGACAGAAATCTTCAATAAAGTACAGGAGCTGGTGCTGTGCAAGCCCAGACACAAATCTGATTTAATCTTTCCTGTCTTATACAGGTATGGATATTTGTAACATCCAGCTCTCACAGGACACTGCATATCAGCAGACCTTGGAGCACTTTACAAATGATTTTTAGTCATCTGCACTGGTTCTCTTTCATTGGAATTGAAATGCAGAGAAAGGAAGTGACAAAGTTTGCTAGGGGCAGAAGTGGTATTAGAGCTTGTGCTACCTCAAAACCTCTGCCCTGAGCTGCCCACCCAACTTTTCTACCTCCTGCCTTCTCTGAGCAATACCATATATATTGCAGCAACTCTCAGACCAATCATTTGCAACTCGCTATTTCAATTTTTCATATAAGTGGAACTTGATTGCCCACAGCAGATCACTACTGGGTCCTAAATAATGTCCCTCTGAAAAGTGGGTGACATGGTTATTATGTCAAAAGGATATTTTCTCTGAAACCAAAAGCTCCATTTGGATGAGCTGGACAAATCCCGTTGGAAGGCAGCTCCCAGAATGGAAGTAAAGGCTATGATCTAATGCATCCTGTAGCCCATAATTACAGCAAATAACCCAGTTTAATTCCAGCTAGGTCAGTTCATGGGATGTTAACAAGACCAGTGAAGGTGAGAAAGGTTACATTTAAGGGACAGAGAAGAAGGTTTAGACTCAGACTATGCTTGGCTTTCTTTCCAGTTCTGCTTTTAACTTGTAGTATAAATGTGAATCAGCCTTTTAGCCTTCCTATAACTGTGTTTTCACACTGAAGACATGTGAATAATATTTCCAAAGTCTTAAGAATCTCTTTGAAACCCTTCTCTTGTAAGTCATCAGAAGTCAGTAACTGTGTTTGTTGTTTGGTTGTATTTTTCCACAATGATCCATAAAGAAGCAGTGAGTAACACAAGGGAGTTGAATACACAGCTTATAAATATCTAGAACCTAATAAAATAAATATTCAGATTTATGGACGACCATAGGAAAAAAGAATATGCTGCTGCTTTGTATTTGGTGCACTTAGTTTAAAAGAGATGTGGTGGTTTAATTTGTGTGTATGATGTATGCCTGGCATTTTCTGTTCATTTTAAACTGTAGGATATAAAAAAGCAATATTTCTCTTTCTGCTGGTTTTGAGACTTTGTTTTCCCAATTTCAAATGTGATAAAGTAGGAAACACTATACCTATTTACAAGAACCATTTTGTTTAGTTGCTCTTATAAAATTTCTATCACAATTCACATTTTTTGTCTGTTATGGAAATGTCATTAAAGTCTGTGTGCTTTAAAAAGCATCTGTACTTAAGAAGAAAAAGAAATAACATACAATAACAAATAACAAAGCACAAAATGGAAATGGTAGAGGTCTATTACATTCTCTTTGCAGTAATGTGCCATAGAGTTATAGCTTAATTTCCTGAGGATGAGCTGAAGTTCAACATTTTGAAGATAACTTATCATTTTCTGTGATTTTTTCAAAGTAAAATCTTAAAAAAAGAACCTGGCAGGCTCACAAAAGATCTTCTAGATTTGAAGACTAGATATCTATAAAATTCCTTTTGCACTGTAGTCAGCGAACCAGGACCAGGCTGAGAAAAACAAGTCCAAGACCTGCACACAAAATGTGTTCAAAGTGTGTTCAGCTTCAGTGATTACTGGGACTCTGAACCACTGTCATCCCATTAATTTTTAACTTGGGTAAATATATTTCTGGCTACTTCAAAATTAAAAAAAAAATAAAATGCTTACAGTGTATTCTTGAATCTACCATAGACATCAAAATTCATAGTTGGGATGAACGGATATATATTAGGATTCTTCAGGATAATCCTGGCCATGGGTGAAGGAGAGCTTGGTTTGCCCTTGGGGATGTGCAGTTTGAAAGCCCCTTGGCGAAGAGAAACATCTGTGTTGTAGAATGCATGTTGTCACATTTGGACAGACTGTTCCTAGTGCTGTCACTGCAAGCTTCACACTTATTAGTATGGACGTATGACTGGAGTCCTCAATAAGCCCATACAATTGAGGATGAATATTTTCAAATCAGTGCTTTATGGGTGCTCTTTGTTTCTACAAAATATGCAAGTACATTTGACTGTTATCTGCATGAACTAAACATGAAAATGAAGGTATTTTTTAAGACTTCATCTTATTTTCTCTCCTAGATCAGCTAGAAAGCTCTCACTGGGACTGTGGTGGTAGCCCATACCACTGGGACAAATGCCTAATGTATGGAAGGACATACTAATATCTGGCCAGGCAGATTGTCTTGGAAGTGGGGAAAAAGCTTGGAGTGGTGGAAAAATCACATCATCCTGTTTCAATGTAAATTTTTCCATACTTGAATTATGTACAGCAAGTACACTACAAGGAGAATTATAGATTCATCTTGTGATACCTTATAAAACAGTAAGTTAAGAAATCCATAAAGACATAATAATGTGGGGAAAAAAAACATTTCAACTTATATATAGGCACTCTCAGGACACAATGTACTCTAGCTAGTCCTCTCTGGTGTTAAAATCTAGAGTATAGCTACTCAAAAAAACAATAATGGTTTAGAAACCATACAGCAGTCAATTTTTCTTGACCCGCCCAGAATACCGGGGGAGCTGCTTCAGATATAGATGAACCCTCTTGTATATCATCTTTATTATTGCTCAGTCTCCATCTACAAGCTTCTTTACAGGAAACTTACTTGTAATCAGTAAGGGAATAGTTAATAATTATTGTGTTCTGTTTGTTATGTAAGTTTTCNCCTTTTGACAATATTTTACTATGAAGACTCAGTAATCCTTAGTATATACGAGTGAAAGGGGCAGCAGGCAAATATGTGGAATACTTTTGGCCTGATTAGGGAGCCAGTCTCTCTAAATTACAAAAAAACCCCACAAACCCCCCAAACAAAACAGAAGGTTGAGAGATTTTTCAATGTTACATTTCCCTTTTGTCAAGTTAGATAGTACTGGATGTGCAGTGGTCTGATTTCCAGCTGCTGTTGGGCAAGGTGGAAGAAGAGAAAACATTCTAAATTAAGATATTAAAAATGGGGTGCCTTGGAATTTTATTCTTTAATTTGAAAGAACATTCATTTTAGTTATTTTATGGCAAGCATTGATTAAATTTGTATACTTATTGAAAGGAAACGTAATTCTAAGGTGAAATTGAAACAAATGCATTGACAACATTAGGTCTGATCCTTTTAGAGTGAAGGAAGGGATGCGTACCGACTTCAGTAGGCACTAGGTCAGGCTTTACGTATTGGTAACATTGAATGTTAACACTGATTTGTTTGCTGTCTTTAATGTGGAACACTTCCAAGGATTTTTAGAGTTATGTTTTTATTTTTAATGTCTGCCCTAATGTTTTTCTAAGAAATATTGTCAGCTACTTCCCACAAATTCCCTTTTCAATTTTCTTTAATTCATAATCTGTCTTGGAAGAATATCAAAGGAGCTAGACAAGCATTAAGATTTCACTGTATGCTCCAAAATCCAAAAAGTATGTCCTCTTGCCCAGGAGACTTGTGGTCCAAGTAAGGCCTAAAAGCACGTGACAGTGATCTATGAGATTTCTATTACAGTCTCAAGAGAATCACACATTTCATTACTACTGAACACTATCATTAGCTTAACCGCACTGTGGAACCAAACGAGTTTCCCTTCTCATCTGTAGAACACAAGAATGACCTGTCCTAACAGTTCTTGTTTGTATTCTGCCTCACTGAATTACCTGTGGAAGAAATAATTTATTCTACAAATCGCTTTCATGTCAAGTGAATTTCTGGTTCCTTCTAAGACATCAGAACACCAGGTGAGAACTGGGGTGTTAAATTTAATCACTATCTGCCCTGGATTTTAAAGTTCCTTGAGAGCCTTGAAATGTTTTTGCTGGTCTTGATGATTGCCCACCAATTCTGTCTAAAAGAATCAGTTATGAATCTTATGCCCCCAAGAGAATATATCTTTGTACTGCAAAGATGTGGTTTGTCTTCTTATCCATGTTGACCACTGTTGCTTTTCTCACTTTACTAAGCCATGGTTGCACCTGTGTGAAGTCCAAGTTTATTTAGAACTCACAGGCCACATTTCAAAACCACTAAAGACAATTAAGCTGAGTGAAATCCAAAAGCACAGCAAAAACAGTAACAAAAGTGATAACAGGAAGCTATTTCGACTAATGCTGTAATTTCTGGTACAAATAGATGCTCCATTTTTCTCATCTCAGTTGTCTTCCAGAATAGCTAACCAGGAGATGGAATAAAGATGCACACACAGCCTCATTTCAAATGGTTAGCTCTCTAACATCCTCATCCCTGGAATACTGAGCATTGTTCTGCTTTCTGTGCAACAATTTTTTTCCAGCTCAAATCATAAAGCTGTGGCAATTAGGCTTCACCATTGAATATTCTCTTCTCCCACTGCTGGGCACCAGCACAGAGCATGCTAAACAGAATGAAAAACCAGAATTGTCTTGCTACTAATGGAACAGGCAGGTGGTAACCCCACTTCCAGTTCCTAATGTGCATGGGTGATGGAGAAAGGCTATAATCATCCAAGTCAGAATAAAGTGCCTTCATGCAAAAGAATCTCTGAATGATGCAAAACAGTGGTTGCCTGGCAATCTTTTTAAGCTTTTGATACTGCTCATTTGCTACATATCTTTCACATGGCACCACTCTTAGATAATTGCTGTAGCTGGTGCCGTAGAAAGGAATCTTTAAATTGTATGAATTAGATGGATTTGCTGATGAGATTGCCTGCTAGCAATATTCTTATTGTCCTGTGATGATTCCAAGTTATTGTTTCAGACTATAAACATGACCTGGAAGTCTGGGAGTTATTGGATAAGAGTTCTGATTTTTTGGCAACAGCCAAACATATTGCATGACGTTATGAGATGGTAAAAATCCAGTGTTCCCATATCACTGGCTGTTCAAGAAACAATGCTTACCTCAAACAAGTGGTGTTAGACTGTTACTGTAAAGAATAATAAAGTTCATACAGTCAAGTTGTGGGCATATGCAGATGGTTATCTGGACAATTCTTCAGTTGTCCTACAGAAAGTACCTAGAGCCTGGCTTTAGTAGGTAAATGTCACCTGAACTACTGTTGTTTTGAATTTCCTCACCTGCCAAATGCTGCTGTGGCTGATACACATACTTTTTAAAAATAAACTTCATTCTTTTTTCACATTTTGTCTCTTGTCATATGCTTCCATCTAATTTTCCTTTCCATTTTGTCATCCAGCTTTCACCTCCATATCTCCCTCTTTTTCCTTTTCTCATACCTCTAAATTTCCTGCTGTCTTCCTGTCCCTTATATTCTTTTCTTTCTCTTTTCCATCACAGTATTTTGTCCTCTCTTCCTTTCTTGTGTTTCACCTTCCCTCTTTCTTATTTCTACCACTACATTCCCTCCCTTCTTCTTCCTTTCTACTGAGTATGTTAATAAAACATTTGACTGCTTAAATATTTTCTGTCTCTGCTCTTCAGGCTTCTGAATTATTTCTAAAGTTCTCCCAAAACTTAATTACCACATCAAAGGGGAGCTGTCCTCATTTAGGCAGGTTTTCAGCCTTTCCACATTTTTTAACATGTTTGACCTAATTAGAAGGCCCATTTGAAATTATATTTCTATGGAAGCAGGAGGAAATCGTATAAGTTGTTGCCAGGATATTGAACATGTCTCACACAGAATCTGAAAAATAAAAAAAAGTCAGAAATTTTATTGAAAACATGGCTTTTGTAAAAACTTAAACTTGTAGGTGTTGAAATAATACTGATTGTTAGATATAATAACATCCCGCTTTTATGATAATAGCACTTACTTTCTGTTGGGTGAATATGATCATTATTATGTAATAAGCAATAATTGTGTGTCAAGGCCTTTAATCATTACACTTTATGACTGTAGGCATTATTTTATGATCTATTTGCAACAAAACCACTTTTTTCTATTACATACTTGTCATGGCTTCCTTGCTGCTAATCAGGTAAATTCACTTTCCATAGGATCCACATAAGAACTCTACATAATAAACCAGTGAGCACTATGATTTCCGTCTGGTAAGTATAAGTTGTTACAAACTCCAGCTATTAAGTCTTTCTATGTAAGCTTATGCTACAGCTGCATGTTATTTTAACTCTAGGTTTAACTGTATGAACAGTAGATAATAAGTTCTTCAGGTCTGTTCCAGCCCTATTTCTGAGATGGTGAGTCTGCAGTTGTTAAATGTTTATTAACATTAAGACTGGCAGTCTTAATGAATCAACACTCATTCTTATCAAGTAGTAAAATTCAGAACTGCATGGGAATTGTAGTCATGGCTATATGTCCTCAAATGCACAGGGATACTCAGGCTGACAGTCATAGCTTGTTTAGCACAAAGAAAAAGATCTTTGGCAGTGAGGAAGCTCTCTGTTGTGTGTCATGTAAGAGATCAGCTCAGCTGGGATCTCCCTGATCTCAAAAATTATGGGAAGCAACTTCTGCTGGCTTAATTCTCTTGACTCGGATGGAGCCAAATGAGCAGAGAATTTATTACTGCATCCAGTTTCCTTAATCACTAGGAGTGTGCAGCTGCCTCAAAAGTATGCATTAAAACTCCACAGCATATCTTTAGTTTATAAATAAGACAGGCTGCTGTGAGACTGAAGTACCTTACCTGCTCGCTTCTTCTGCAGCTCCACAGGGAAGTAAAGATCCTGGATTGCATATTTTTAAGTCTCTGAGATAACGACTTTGAAAACTGATATTTTTCAAACCTGTTTTAGTCTCTACCTAGGATACATTTTACTGCTATAAGAAAAAAGTTAAAAGGACATTTATTTGTTGGGGTTTTTTTAAAAAAAATGAGCAGTTCTACAGCTGGAAAGGCTAGGAACTGATGGTTGATTGTGGGAGGTTAGAACCAACTGTATAACACTGCAAATCTGCAAACACTAACTTTGAGTAAGCTATATCAAGGGTGTGTTTAATAAAGAATGCCCTAAGATGGTCACATTCAGAAGAAAGGTAGCCTGCGCTGTGCATGGGTTCATAGCTAATTTAGCTGCTTAGCAAATATGGACTTTGAATAGAGGGACATCACAAAGTTACAATGCACGTTACTCTCAGTGGTCACAGTAGGGTCTCTGCATCTTCCAATGTGCCAGATCAATAAATCAGAGGTAGACTAAGACTCATTGAATATGTCTCTTGGCTCTGGTTCATTTTCTCATGAAGTTCTTGGGCGTTTCTTTACTGACTCTGACTCAAGGGAGAGCAGACTGCTAACATGAAACAGCATTTTCATGCCAAAAGGCCTGAAACCAAATAGCTCTGGATTATGTATGTTATTCACAAGCAGAATACTATTTCTTGAATGGTAAAATCTGACAGAAATGGGCCTTCATTTGAGTGTAGCCTGCAGGTATAACACTAATTTAAGTGTGCAATAATGCATTTCAAGATGATATTTAAAATCTTGGGGAACTTATAATGTAAATTTGGTTCTTACCATAGTTTATTAGCTCTTTTTCCACATGATGGCTGATTCAATGTGTTTTCTGACTAAGGAAACCTCTCCAGCAATGGCTGCTTCTTGGTGGTCTCAGGTTTTACCTGTGACCACTGAGCTTTCTCCACGTATTTCAGGATGCAAAACAGTTAGTTTCAGCTGCTATAATAAAGCAATCACTGTTGAATGTCTGCAGCTGTCTGTCCTAAGCTTGGAAGATATTTGTCCTATTTTTGTATATGAATTATGAGCATTCCTTGTCTTCTTGGCCCCCTAGCACAAATGAGTGATACAAGAACAATATATTCCCTTTCTGAATATCATACATGGCGGCAGGAGCACTAACAGGAAAAAAAAATCCCATAAATTCTTTAAAACCACCCTCCTCTTTTACTATATAAGATATATATCAATAAAGGCACTCCATTTGCTGGGTAGTAGAGTGGCAAATTTTCAAAGTACAGAGCACAACTAAGTGTCTTTCATTAAAAAGCATTAAAATAAATAAGGGTTCTGGTATCATTTTGTGCATTAGCAGATTAGCTGTGGGAAGTAACTTACATAAGAAATAATACTGCATGTTATGGGAGCCATTGAAGTAAATTAAGCTACTATTCCATTAATTTGAAAGGGAAATTAGGATTGTGATAAACCATTAACAAACTTTGCTTGCAGCAGTCACACAAAGATGTTTTCTTCTTCCAAGCAAAAAAATATCTGGGAGACTAATGGTCATATACTGAGTTCCCTCATTTCCCACTGACTCACCATGAGCTGAAGGTGCTCAGCATCCCTCAGTGAATCATGAAGTAGCTGTAAAGATGAGACCTTGTAGTTTAGAGATATGTTTGGGACATATATATGATTCTATAAGTCCTTTCAGAGATGAGTCAAGCTATTTGTGGAGGTTTCCAGGAATGAACACAGCATGACAGTCCTGGTTGCAGAGGCATCCTGTTCACTTGTTGGATTTTAACAAGTGCTAATTGAGCAAAGTGCTTTGTGACCTTCTAAGAAGACCTCAATTTGAATGTTACTGTCTTAAAATATAGCCTGCCTCATAGAGAGTTAAACTTCATAGTCAGTATGAACAAAACAAATCTTCCAGTGATGTGCAGATGGACTTTGGGAACAGACAGTGGATAAAAAAACCACAATGGAGATAGTTATTAGACATACAGGACAGGATTTGTCATTGCTGGCAACTGAAACTTGAATTTCTCCATAGTAAATATAGGACAATACAAATGTATCTAAATAATTCATGCAATTGAATGACTTTTACACTAATATTTCTACTATATCTTGAGTACTTGTAGTAAAGTGGCATCAACATTCTAGCAGTGCAATGTACTAGATATTATGCAAAAATGTAATAAAAATTAGCTCCTTTCATATATGCATGGTTTTTTGTTTGAACAGGAAAACAGATTATTCAGAGAGCAAGTGGAATGCGCCTCCCTGGAAGCATTTAAAACTCAACTGACAAGGTCCTGTGCAACCTGATTGCACTTTGAAGCCTTAAGCAGAGGGTCTAGAGGTCCCTTGCAACATAAATATTGTATGATGCTGCTCTACACTCTGAATTGCAGATAATTATACACTGTTAATATAATCTAAAGGGCATATGGAAAGATACTTCCAATGTATTGTGTTGCATAGGTGCTTGAGGTATGCAGGAAAAAAAAAAAGAATTATCATGTTTCTATTCACCCAGTGATATTTATTATATTCCTTGACTCCTCTCACAAACTCAGTTCCAGTTAGGCTGCACTAACTTTTACAGAATAAACATCTGAAGGAGCAGAAAAGAGTAAACCAGACAAAAAAATCCTCTCAACCACCTCTCAGCTGCATATGGAACGTTTTCCTACGGGTGTCTTAAAAATGGCAGTGAACTCTTTATTTTACCATGTTTAGGTTGCCTTTTTTTTTTTTTAATTTTAGCTAGGCTTGTTGATCACATGAATTTCCAGCAAAAAAAATCAAGGTGGAGAGAAATGTCCCCCTGACCTCAGATACAAGGTTCTCCTGCCATGTACCACAGGTATTTCTGTGTACGTTTGCACTAGTTGGAAGGATCTGCTCTATTTGCATTCCCTGCACAAGATCAGGGAGGCAAGAGCAGAGAAACACTAGATGATTAGGGACATTCTTGGACTGAAATTGTTATATCTCCCAGATATGATACCAATGTTAGTGTTTGATAGAAACAGTTGGACTTAATGATCCGGTGGGTCTCTTCCAACCTGGTTGTTCTATGATTCTATTCACAGAAAGGGTCATTGGGCACTGGAACAGGCTACCCAGGGAGGTGGTTGATTCAACTTCCCTGGAGGTGTTTAAGGCATGGATGGACAAGGTGCTGAGGGGCATGGTTTAGTGTTTGATAGGAATGGTTGGACTCAATGATCCGGTGGGTCTCTTCCAACCTGGTTGTTCTATGATTCTATGATTCAATCACATTATGTGTGCTTCTGTACCTGGCAGGTATTTGGTACCAAATTCACCCAAGAAATTACTTTACAATGTTTTATTAAAATTGCCCCCTAAATATATTTGAGACTATTGGGAGAATTTGTGGTTTGCACAGGTCTACAACAGGTGGCCAAAGTTTGCCAAAATGCTGACACATGCATTAGTTAGACTGGAACCAAAGTTGTCTGCAAACACTACTTCTTTGCTATCATTTTTCACAGGTATGGGGAGGTTTTATGCTTTGATGCATTAGAGAAAAAGCAAAGCTGAAAAAATAATGGAAAACTCTTACTGGAGATTAAAACGGCATTGGTATAACTTTTTAAAGTTTCCCGATGGTGCATCCAAACAAAACTAAGAGTTTGCAGGAAATGCTTCTTGCCAGGGCTAAGCTATTGAAATTAATGGGACTGTAATACTATTCAGCTGCTTGAAAATGGAATTTATCTTATCATACTCTGTGGGTGTAAAGAAATGTATCAGGCAGAATATGTCTTCCAAAGGCTTCTATTGTAATGAAAGTGGTATTCATTATTTTTTCTAGACCAGTTTATTTCAGAAAAAGAAAATGAATACAAATGGGTTATTGAAAGTCATTTGTGAATTCACTCAATATTTTCAAAGGATAAGAAAAATGTCACAGCCATTGCCAGATAAAATGGATATCTTTAATATTACAGAGATGGTTATACAACACAGGCTGACCTCTCTCCTGTTCCTTACTGCAATTTGCCAAGTTGCTGAGGACCTGGATTGTGGCTTTCTAACTCTTCTTAGCAGTGGAGCGTGGCTCCCTTCTTCAGGAGTGCACTAATAAAAGATCCATCTGCATTTCAGATTCTGGTCAGCACAATGCAGCTTTCATTTTCACACATTTTTTACAGGCAGGTAAGGTAGGGAGGGGAGGGGATGTCTTTCACCTCAGTTTGAGGTTTGGTAGGAGGGAAAGGGGAATACCTCATGGGCTGGAGGACAGCAGTTAGTTGTTTGATTCCTGGGAGAAGATGGATGATAGACGCCTTTCTAACCCTACTGCAGATCCCATGCTTGCTCACGCTTTAAAATGCATCCTGTCCCACATGCAGTACAACATAGAGCTGCAAAAATGAAGTATGGGGGAAAATAAAAGGAATGAGGAAATGTTGAGATTGTCGCAAAGTGCCAAATGCCAGTTTTCTGAAGGCATTTCATCAGGTTAACATGTTTGCATGATTCTGTGGGAATAAACAAGAATTGGGGTCCCAGTCATTCAATACAAAGAGGGTAAAGATGGTTCCTGTCAGTTGGAACTTAATGTAGGGCCTGCTTTGTGACACTGAATGAGAAAAGCTGTGTTTCAGCATAAACTTCTCCAACAATTCTCAGCTGTGTGTAGCCTTGAGAGTTGCAATGGCAGAACTGCATAAATAACCAATTTGTTGGTTTGGGGCCAAAAAGGTAAAGAAGAAACACTAGTTTCTATCAATCAGACTCCCCTCCTCCCACCATTTTGTCACAGGATGGAACAGGTCAAGTGGAACGAAGTCTAAGGAATGAGGACATCAATTCACAACATCACTGAAGGGGACACGTGTCTCTGTAGTGCTGCAGTGTAATGTAAAAAAAAAAGCCCCACCTTCAAGGCACTTCAGTATTTAAAAGCATCTCCCTCACTCTTCTCCTCCCAGAAGAACAGGTTTAACACAATAGTATTGTCTATGCCATGCAGGCTGTTCTTATCTTCTGAGACATGTCCCATTGGATGTAACAGGCCACCTCAACTGCTGAAGCAAGATTTGGAACTCACATATACTTCCTTAAGGTATGCATCAGATTCAGAGCACTAGGACATGCATACACACAGCTATACAACACACTCACAGGCTTCCTGTGCAACATTACAAGCCACTCAGGAGCTGGGGCTCCTTCAGCCTCTTTTGCTGATGAATAGATATATATTGGGTCATGGAAAAAGGTGATGAATAGGCAATATGTTGAAGATGGAATATCTCCATTCTAGTTACTGCTTTAGCAAATGGAAATCTGTTTTGTCAAAATGGAACAGTTTCAACGAAGATATCTCAATATTAGTCTCATCCTTTCTCCTGAAAAATTCTATAAAGAACGTTTTTGAAACTGCTCAGTATTCTTTGTTGGAAAGCTTAGACACCATCCCCTAGGCTTATCTTCCTTTAACTGTGCTGATTTCCAATATTGCTGTTAGAAAACTGTTCTGAGGATATCCAAATATCCCTTTATATAGACCCTTTACAACTGACAAAAGTCTTTTTGTTACACATTTTCTATGTATTCGACTTCCTTTTGAGTGATGGTGCATCACTCTGTTCAAAAGAGATGTGTTCAAAATATTACAAGAGTAGAAGTGAGCAAAATGAGCTTCCTGTGAATGGTGTGCTATTATCAGACATCAGTTCTCAGAAACCTGACCTTCCAGGGATTGGGCTTGCACAACTTCTCTGGGCAACCTATTCTGATGCCTCACCACCCTTATTGTTGAAGAAAATTGCTAAGTATGGAAGAGCCACAATAACGTCTCCTCAGGGCCTTCTCTTCTACAGGCTAGACAACTCCAAGTCTCCCAGCCTTTCTTGGAAGTAGAGGTGTTCCAGCCCTCTGAACGTTTTTGTATCCCTCCTCTAGAGCTCCTTCTCCTCGGAATCTGCTCTAATAGGTCCATAACTACATGGAACTCACCTCAGAGGTTGCTCTTATTCGTCCTTCTCTTTACCCTCCTGTGAAAACTGATGTCTCAAGGTTTACTGTGATGTCCCCTGAGCCTTTCCACCTGTGCAGAATACAGAGTTCAGCACATCCAGTTTTGTATCACTCTCAGAGATCTGCAGCCACTTACAAGGGCACTGATCTGCTCAGGGGCTTGCAACCTCATTGTCATCAACTGCCATGATGCATTCCCTCCAGGTCTTGTGATGCAGTGGTAGTTGTCCAATGCTTCAGTGCTATTCTTTCTTTCCCCTTAGGCATTAGGGGACTGAATCTGTTCTGCCACTGCCAAAATGGAGAAATGCAAGAGGGCCAGTGGCTTAGCAGGGATGCCAGGATCCCCTGATGAAGATGTTCTCCCATTCAACCTCTTCTCTTAAATGTCAGAGGAAAGCTCTGCAGCAATTTCTACACACACTGAGACATGGGAATGGCATTGGATCTGTTTGTGCATGAGCAGAATTAAAGCCAGGACATGTACCATATAGCTGATAGGGTCAAAGAGATGATGTTGGCAATTTTATCTAACAGGAACCATGGTGCTTTTTGAGCTCCACCTCAACTTGCAGAAAAACAAACTCGTCAAGGTTTCATGATTGCCTGTGATGGAGAACCCAACACAAACAAGTGTTCAATGGATAGAAGTTCAATTATTTACAAGGTGGACAAGTCTAGATTCAGCTCCCAGTGCCAATAAATCATTTCTTTGCAAGACTGCCTTTGCTGCATTGCTGTTCTCTGTACCAATTCTTAGGCACTGTTTTCTTTCAGATCTACAGATCTACAGATTGAGATACTGAGTTTTCCACTCAGTTATCTTGTCTTCTCTTCCACTTTGATTTCCTCAAATGTTTTGCAGTTAGGCCTTTTCCTGCTTGGACTGCACACACCAGTCCAGAGCTTGCTTTTCCAGGAGCACTTCTGGCAACGCCAAACACACCAGAGAGCTCCCACCAGCTGGGAAGTTTTCTGGACACTATGTTGAAGCTCAGCCGACTGGATTTTTACCTTCTTAGGCATTTTCAGATCTCACCATGCTGTAACAGGATGGGGCATTATCATCTGCAGCAGTTATCACCTGTTAGCCGGGCACAGTTATTCAGGTTGTTTATCTCTGTGAAGTACACCCCATCAGCTCTGTTCTCAGTGCACCCAGGGGAAGTGTCAGATCCCCAGCAGTTTATGCACAGTATTTCACCAAACTTCTCTGAAATAAGCAAGTTAGAATGACTGCCTACCTTTGAAAAAGGGTAGCAGATGGTCAGCATAGTCTTTGCACAGGATTCCTAAACAAATTAATCTTTACTTGGATGTTGGGGGTGACATGTTGATCAAAATAAATATTTAAACTCTTTACCTTCATTTGCCTTCTCAGCCTGATGATTTGCTGCCTGTTCAAAACTGGAAGAAAAAGAGAAACCAGGACAAACTCAAAAATACATTCCTTCGAGCAAAGAAGTGAAACATGGTCTAGATGCAACATCTGTGAAATGAGTGCAAAGGTGTTTGGAAAATTTTATTCACAACATCATTATCAGTTCTTCCTTGCCAAAGGAGAAGGAGTTATTGACTGCTGTTCTGCAGAAGGTCTGCCCAGCAACTGACACTCCAATCAATGGGATAATCGAGTGGAAAACACATTTTTCATTTTGCAAATGATATCAAGCTCAAAAGGACTGCAAGGCTACCAGTGAAATGTCTCAGGCTGCAGAGTGATCTGGACAAATGAGTGAAAACCATCTGACCTCTCCCATCTCCACCAATTCAGTTCAACTGAGGCAGACACAAGTTGTACATCTGACTGGGAGAAAATGCAGGAAGGGAGATGACTGATGTGTCAGCAGCTTTGCAGAAAGTGATCTGAGAATCGCAGGGGATGAGAAGAACAGCATAAATCAGCATTGTGCAAAAAAGGCAAACATAATACAAGGGGATGTATTAATAGGAATCTTAAATATAGGCAAGTTAAAATAGTATCCCCTGCTCCGCTAGGCACTTCAGAGGACTTAAGTGGCATAAAACAGTTCCTGAATTTGTAATTGAAAAAAAATTCAAGGATTCTTTTTTAAACCATGGCAGAAATAATCAGTAAGAATAATACAAAATTAATGGAATTCAGCAGAATCAAAGAACTTTAATGTACTAGCTCTTGATGCTTGTCCTAATGTCAAGGATAGAGACCACTGTTAGGTAGTGATGGTTGAGAAGTAGTGGATTCTCTGTTTTTTAAAACAGGTTAGACAATCTGATGTTAGGTATCTAGCTTGTAGAAAAGATGATCCTACCTTTCAGCAAAAGGATGGTCTTCAGGAAGCACACTTGCCTTGAAGAGGTTTTCTAGCTCTGCCTCAGCTTTGCTTTGATGTGGCACTGGATGAATGACATGATACTGAGAACTGAGACATGCAGCTGGGAAACAACAGCCAGAGAGCCGAGTTGTTGAAGGGAGGGAGAACAGGAACAATGTCAACACCTCTGTACTAGACAAGGAGATGTGGACAACATGATAATGACTGCATATCCATGCCACATATGTCCCCATTTTAATAATAATAATAATAACAACAACAACAATAACAACAACAATAATAGTAGTAGCAGTAGTAATAATCCAGCTTGAAAATAAAATACATTACAGAATCACAGAATCACTAGGTTGGAAAAGACCCACTGGATAATTGAGTCCAACCATTCCTATCAACCACTAAACCATGTCCCTCAGCACCTTGTCTACCATTGCATACACTGTCTTTTCTACTGCATCAGTAGTGCTGTAAAAGAGAGATACATGCTCATACCAAGACATCTTCTGGGGTTCAACCTTAAATAGTTTTAGAAGAACTTGTACAATAACTGATTGGCAAGATATTAATAAAAATTTAGCAATTCTCCAAATGCCACTTGCATTTCACAGTATGCAGAAAACAGTCTAACTCTTCTCAGTGTTCTCATATGCAGATTCAATTTTGTGCAAGGCCAGCAAGAAAATCACAAGCTCTCTTTATCCAGCCTGAATGAAAGAAAAATGAATTTGACAGCTAGCCTTTAACACTTTCTCCTTGATGATTCAAAGAACATGGAATTCATGTAAAGCTGTTGATTAGTTCTTCAAACACAGATGGAGAGCAATACCTTGAAAATCTTCCCCTTACAAGAATAATAAATGCATGCATGGGGCAGGGGGCAGAGGATGGCTTTCTTTTATAAGATTTTCAAACAGCTGTTTTGAAGGGATATAATACCTATTTTGTATTACAGGATGACTTTATCTCAATAGCTCATGAAATGTAAGAGAAAAGCTTTATAGATTCTCATAAAGGTGTTATCTACTGAGCAGAGAGAGTCTAGACTTTGAGGAGTTATCATGGATCCAAGCCAATCAATCTCTTCATTTTCATACAGTACAAATAATTGTTGGAGGCAAGAGGCTTGTGAACAGTGCAGATAAAATATCTTCTAAAATAGATTTTAATAGAGTTTTGAAAGAATAGCAGTAGCCATTCATTACAAGGCATATTTCCAGAAGTATCAGAATTTTCATCAAATCATTCCATTTTTTTTTCAATGTATTTGGAGCTATATAATCATTATAATAATCTCTCTAGGGCTAGTTCCAGCACACAGGAATTTTTAATTATTGTTTAAATCCTTTGGTAATGTGGAAGTAAGCTTGAATTCTTTATTATGACTGAACCAAAATCTGCCCCTACTTTAAAAATATTACGATAGATTCAGTGAAATGTAGTATGTGTATCTGTGTTTACATGTACCTTTCAAAGAGTGGACAGTAATAAGAATTTTATCGCACACCTTTATGTACACATTCAGTGTGCTACAAAATATCTGATTTAATCTGACTGAAGGACAACACTACAATTAATGCCCCCCTTCACTTCTTCTGAAACTGAAAAAATCATTAAAATGAATGCAGCAGAAAGGTAAAATTTGCAGGAACTAGTTTATCTTCACTTTTTTATTTCTTGCAAAATCATAGGAGGCTTTTAAAAGTCATTTCCTCCACAGAAAATAAGAAATAAAATACACTAACTTTTATTGCATCTGGAGAATATAGTTTCCCCGACTGTGCCATTCAGTGGTAGTTACATGATTCTTCTAGACATGCTTACATAGAAAAAACCCATTTTTTTTTAAGGATGAAAAGGAAATTTCAGGAATATATTTCTCAGGTTGTCCATGTGGCAGATTGCTCTACAAAAAAAAATCCAATCTGTTTTTGAGCCATCATTTCTAATATCATGAAAGTAAAACATATTAGCAATGGAATGAAGCAAGTCAAATATATTCTTACAAGGCAAGGAACACTGTATATGCAAATGAGATCCTATATAAGCCCAACTCTTCTTATTCGGTGAAATATTGCTTTGGAGCCCTTTCAGAATATAAAGTACATAGATGCATATATAG
The DNA here is from genome assembly GCA_013389865.1 of Piaya cayana. Taxonomy (NCBI): domain Eukaryota; kingdom Metazoa; phylum Chordata; class Aves; order Cuculiformes; family Coccyzidae; genus Piaya; species Piaya cayana. The sequence continues at coordinate 110,997 of WAAB01013405.1, read as the reverse complement.
CATTCAGATGCCCTCTAAGCTGGGAGAATCTTATTTTCCTTTGAAAACAGGGAATTTAATCAGCACTAACTAATCCCCAGATAGAAATTAATACAATAGCTGCATTCCACTAATTAAAAATGGCTAATATATGTTTACACTACTGTTGCAATCATTGTTCAGTACAGCACCAGAAGTGTTTTAGACACATCCTTTTGGTAGCTGCATCCCCTCCTCTGTGCTCCTTTGTGCTAGTGAAGAAGAGGCTCTCATGTCATTACTCAGGGCAAGACGNCTCCTTTGTGCTAGTGAAGAAGAGTCATTAGTCAGAGCAAGACATTGTGGGCCACCTGTACAGGATCAGTGGGTGAGCTGAGCTCAAGGTTCAGTTCCAGTTCATCCCATCTAGCAAATGACACTGGAGGTGAAATCCCGATTTGAACTGGCTAGTCACCTAAGAGGCTATCTACACTCTGCAGACAGGAGATAAGGCAAAGCACAAGTGGTTTTAAAAAACAATGCCAGGTCCCTATGCTGCAGCCCCAGTGAAAAACAATTGGCTTCACCTAAAATGATCTCCTGCCACTCTTACTGTAATTAGTTGGTGAGTTTACATCAGTGATGAGGACCCTGGGGTGAAGTATATTTCTAGGCCAAGGCTTAGGACAAGATTTTTGTTATATTTAACTCCTCCCTTTAAATATACCAGTGAGAATTAAAGCATCCATAATCTGTGATTTACCTTGGTGAAGGGGTGCATTTCATTCAGAATTCAGAAAGAAGATGTACCAGTTATAAAATAATCAAAAGACTGGTACCTGTTTGATGAAAGGGGATAGTAAAGAGTAGAGAAATAGTATTCTTTAAACTAAGAGGCTTAGTATAAAGAAAAAAATATAGGAGGCTAGGGAGTGATTAGTGAATATTCTAAACACGTTACATGGTTACAGAAAATCAGTATATTGTATTTTGGAAGACAGCGAACAATCTTTTCAAAGCAATCTATTGGGCCCATGGTAAGACACTGACTCTAAAGCAATAATTTTAATCTACTTAAAGCCATTTTTAATCGGATTTTTAATATAAAATACGACCAGAAAAAGACAATAACAGCATTATCTATGACTATATCTGGTACAAAAAACCATAGGATATCCAAGAACAGTCTTCATATACATGAAAATGAAAGGTGGATAGGAAGTATTTGAAAAGTGTTCTTACTTTGCTTCAAAACGAACCCTGGACTTTCTACCTTAATCAGACAGAACCCAAGCAGAGAAAAGAATTTTAAGTCTTGCAGTAAGGAAGGGCTTTCAGCTAGCATCAGTATGAAGACATTAATGTGAAGGGCAGGTATTCTGCAATACAAGGTACAAAAATCACATCTGTAATGAGAGTTTCTAATAGGGAACAAAGCAAAAACTTAGCAAATGTTGATTTATGGCCGTACAATCACAAAAGGTACTTTTGCAGCACTGAAAGGAAGCAGGAGTGACCCTTCTCCATCAAGTATGAGGCTTCATTTTTTGTAAAAAAATTTCTGTGACAAATTGCATATTTAATTTCTGACTGGCTATGTGTATTTTTCAAGGGGAGGGTTACACTGCAAATGGGTATGTGTTAATTCAAAGAGTGTGACTTACAGCTTATTATGCCCTTTGCGTAAGACACATTGATACTTAGATTGTGCTATCTACTTCTGTGCTTGGTCATAAGAGATAACACAGTTGTTAAGCAAGTCACATTAATTACCTTGCTACAGCATGTTCTTTTATTGCCATGGCATGCTTGTTTAAGCGATTTTGAATTCCTGGAGAAAATCTGAAAAGCCTGCACTCCTGTTAAGAGATAAATTTTGCTGGAGCTGAAGTCTCAAATTATCACCATTCACATGGTGTTTCTCTGAAATATGCCTGTGCTTTCATGGTCACTCATTTATTTGGAAAGATGGAATACTTTTTCCTTCTTGAGTCCCTCTTCCATTTGCAGTCCTTTATATCTTTGGAATACTGTATTCCAAGGATGTCCGGTGCCAAATGTTTTGTCTGTCCATCCTGTGGTTGGTTGTAGTCACAAGATATAGTCAGCTGTCAGATGGGACAAGACAGGTTAGTGTTTGATTCTGTTCTGCCATACTACCACCAGAGACATGAACTTTGTTTTCTTTTTCTGTATGTTGATGCTCTTTTCACATTGTATCTCTTTGGCAACTGCCTCATTTTTTCTCTCTCTTGTTTATAGGTGAAAAACCAACTCTTCTCTGCACAGCTGGGTGAAAGGAGTACTTTTCTTGAAGGCAGAAAATATATCTTCAAGTCTTCAGGGAGAGGCATACACATCCAGAAGTCTCCATTTCCCACAACCTGATAAGTGAGCCAAGCCAGAAGGCTGTTATGACTTAGGCTTCTTCAGCTCTTTGATTTTTTGATATGAAAATTCCATCTGTATCAAAGCTGGTATGTACATTTCCATAAAATGCTGTGGTTTTGGTAAAAACGCATTTTCTTACCAAACCTAATTTCTGTTGGAAAATTCCCACTCTATCCTATGAAATACCATTTGGATTACACACTCAGTAAGACAAAATCACCCTAATAACAGCTTGGCATTTAATATGTGTATTTAAAAGTAAGAAAGGTAGTCTAAAAAAAAAATTCAGCAGTCATTTGAAGAAAGATCTACCTCATCTATCCAAACTGGTTTTTAAAGTAAACTTCTGAACTTGAACATTTAATGAAATCCTTTCTGCAGCATCACTAGGGCCTTAAGCTTTGGAGACAAACCTCTTTTTGAAGCTTCTGATAATCACCAAAACAACTTGTATTATAATAGCGCCTTATATCCCTTTCCAAAGCTTCACATTCATATTGATGATTTCTTCACTTACCCTTCTTCCGTAGAGGACCAAGACAAACCTTATAAAAGTCAAGGTGGTTATAGACTAGAGATTTTAAAGAAGCATTTAAATAGTATTAATAAGTACAGCAGACACTGCTAGCAATCAAAGTGTTGTCAAGTCTTGAGGGCTTAAAAAAAAAGGTAAACTTTGCAAAACTAACCATGAGAGGAAAAAAAACCCAACACTGTTCTGCTGTCTAATGGTGATCTCAAGTTATCACCAGTTAGCACCAGTTTTATCACCCGTGTTTAGAAAAATGTCATGCATGTGTCATGCATGTCATGCACTTTATTTCCTTCCTATTTTATTAATGGTCAAGTAACTTTCTCAGAAGTGAGAAAATTAGTAATGTTCGTAAGCTTGACTGAGACATGATAACTGCAGGCGTTTCTACACTGTTACTGTAGACAATGTATATAATATATATTGACTACTATAACACCTTTTTTCCTTCTTTTCACAAATTTTAATCATAGCTTTTATTTAGACTCCTGAGCCCACTAGCAAACGTTTTGACTGCCTTCTTGATGTGAAGTTGGCCAGTTGCCTTAACAAGGACTTTTCTTTCATCTTCCTTCCCTTGCAGTCCCAGGGAACATGAATATCCTGGGCCACATGTGGACCAGTCCTGTGCCTCCTATCAACAAGCACCTGGGAAGAAACCCTGACTCTTGTCATTTCTAATGCTGAGGAATTGGGAAATTTGGTCACTGCGTGCAGACTGGTATCACATAAAGTTCCTTGGAGGGGAGAAGAGAAGGGTAAAGTGTTCACATCACAGCAGTAATTTTGGTCTGTCTGCGTGTGTGGTGTTACCCCTTAGGAGAAAACATTGTCATAGAATCACAGAATCATTTAGGTTAGGTTAGAAAAAACTCTTAATATCATCAAGTTCAATCATAAACCTAACATTGCCAAGTTCACCACTAAACCTTGTCCCTAAGTGCTATGTCTATGTGTTTTTTTTAAATATCTCCAAGGATACTGACTCAGCCACTTCCCTAGGCAGTCTGTTCCAGTGTTTGACACCCCTTTCGAAGAACAAATCTTTTCCTAATCTCCAATCTAAACCTCCCCTGATGCAACTAGAGGCTGTTTTGCCTGATAATAAGAAGTACAATATCAGGTTAAAACCTGGAAAGAAAAGTCTAAGAACTTACAGAAAAGTTTATTCCCACTTTCAGAAATTGGCTCAGTATTATTAACATGGGGCAATGCATCCTTTGAAAAGGAGATGGTGGAGTAGCACCTTATCAAACACCAATTGGGAAGGCTAGATGAGCTATGGAGACATTTTACTGGTTATTACTGCAAGCATAGATCAAAAAAAAATAGTCCTGGTACAGAAAAGAAAGGGCTAATTGCACTTTTGGTCATTTCCATGCTGCTGAAGAAAACAGAAGAGAATAAAAGAGACTAATTTATGTGCCTGGGGCTAAGTAGCGCCACTTGGCTAAGGTGCACAGTGGTTATGACTGCTCCCCTTTGCAGCAGATTGGTCTTGCAGAGAGCTGTACAAAGCAGAGCCAGAGAACAGCAATTAAACAGTGGGGTGACTGGGGGAATGAGTGTTCAAGCATTCCATATCTCTCATTTATTTACCAGTACAGTTGGACCTGAGGGTTAGTTTAGGACAGAGTAGCTCTGGCAGGACTATGCTTGTTTCATTCACTCTAAGGCTTATCTAAACTAACTGGTCCTGTAGGTGACTAAACAATTTCTGAGTTCCAAACATGAATAGAATCACATTTATTCTAACTTTTATTTTTCTTCTCCACAAATCTCTCTTCTGCTTTTGTTTCCACTCCCTGCCATACATCTGTCCTGGGAGCAGGTAGTAGGTGAGGAGGGGAGGCTTTTCATGTAACGGGTAACAGCTTAACAGTTGTCATGTACCTGGATGAATGGTTACTGCAGATCAGCTGGCACTTGCTAACGTACACGGACCTTCTCATAGATCCACAACTGTGGTTAAAGGAGCATAGAAGTGTTCCTGTTTGTGAAGATTTTGGAAAAGACATAAGCTAAACCACAATAATGTAGTTTTATACCTACACCCACATGTTGTGGTTAACCCCAGCCTGCAACTAAGCACTACACAGCTGCTCACTCACTCTCTCCCAGTGAGATGGGGGAGAAAATCAGAAGGGTAAAAGTGAAGGAAATGCATGGGTTGAGATAAAAAGCCACGATGACTGAAAGATATGCTAATAATAATAACAACAACAAAGAGAGATAAAATAAACACAGTAAAGACGAGTGATGAAAATGAAAACAATTGCTCACCAATAACTGATAGATGGTGCCCCTGCCAACATCCTCTCTAGTTTTACTGCTAAGTATGATGTTACATGGTCTGCAATATCCCTTGAGTCAGTTGGGATCAGCTGTCCTGGCTGGGTCCTCCCAACTTCTTTTGTACCCCCAGCCCACTCCCAGGAGGGGCAGTGCGAGAAGCAGAAAAGTCCTTGACTCTGTGTAAGCACTGGTGAACGATAACAACAACATTCCTGTATCATCAACACTGTTACTACCACAAATAAAAACCAGAGCCCCATACCAGCTACTATGAAGAAAATTAACTCTATCCCAGACAAAACCAGCACACTGTGCTAGAGCTTTTACCAATACTGACATTCCATGGTGGGTTAAATTAGCTTTACTAAAAGGCTTCACTCTTTTTACTCAGATTTATTGTATCATAGTGTAGGTGAAGCTGATAAAAGACACAGTAAAGAGACTTCATACCTTTTCTTCAAGGAATGTACACCTCCCCGCAATTATTAAGCTGACATTTGTTATTTAAAGAAACTACTCTGCAGCACCATTCAGTACTGCTCATATACAGGCATGATAAAATGCTGGCCAAAGTAATCCTGGGCAGTGAATAGAGAACAGAATGGAAATCCTCAACACAGGCTAAAGCAATAATGTAAAATCATGCATGAAATGCTGCTGTAGAGTGTTAGGTACTCCATGAGATAGGTGGAAGAAGTGATTGTGTTAAATATATTATGACCTAGGACTTAGGTGAGAAAGCGGAGCAGGGTAGGATGCAACTGAGGATATATGTAAAATGAGGTACCTGATCTGTTTTGATTACTGTAAAAGAGGAGCTAGAAATAAAAACATGTGTTAGCCCCAGGGAGGCTACAGTGGGTCATGTCAATACCTTGTTTTTACAGGCAAACATGAAACATCTCACTAGTTGTTAGGTCATGAGTTTGTAAGGGACATGGCTTGAAGATAGCAAACCACAAGGAGTCTTTGCCACCAAACCAAGCCTGTCAGCATTTTTAAGAGAAGAGAGCTGTGTTGCAGCCTCTGGAGACTGGATTCACCGACCTTGAGGTCTCAGAGTCATGACTGTACCGACAGTGGTAAGATGGACCTGGAGAATGCACATAGCCTGGGGAAGCAAAACTTCCCTGTGCCATGAAATTTTGCTGAGCTTTTTTTGGAGACACCTGCCACATCTTGAGAAATCACCATTTTCCTGCTTTTGTTTGTGATCCTCTGGAAACTGCTGCTGGCCTGCTGAAATAATAACAGCAAACACACTAAGACAAGTCTTGAACACTGCAGGCATTGATATTCTGCCCTTACAGCACATCCCCTGTGAGGGAACATCCAGAAAAAACATTGCATATACAAAGGACACTCTCAAGAGGCAATGAAAAAAATCATGAAAAATTAGTGGATGTATTTAGCTGATCATCTTCCTCAAAATTTTCATCTTTTAAAGTTAAAAATTGATTTGAACTGAAGGTAGAAATAATGAGAAATTGACACACCTTCCTTTCAATGAATCTCTGTTTTTCACCTCGAAGTCAGGCCTACAGTAATCAAGTTAATTAAAAAAAAAAGAAAAAAAGACATCATTACCTTTTCTTGGTATCTATGAATAAGCTACAGAATTCAGGTAGTAAAGTGCCACATCAGTCTTTGCTACCGTAAGCTGCCCAAATGAACACCTGCTCCAAGAGCACAATCCAAAATATGCATCTCACTGCATAGCTACCCCTTGGTACCTAATAGAGAAATTGGTCTGGCAGATAATGTTTCTCTCTCACTTCCCCTGCAGAGTTTTCCATGTTTCAACCAAAAGGAGGAATTACTTGATGATGTCTGACTGTGGTATATTTTTTCATATATAGTGTATATAAAGTTCACTTACTTATGTATTCTATGAAGCATGTTTGATGATACCAGGCATGTGGGTTTTCTCTCTGTGGACAGGATTTCCTTGCCATGTGTATGATTTTAACTTTTTTCAATTTTAAAATTTTAGGTTTAGATGAAGAAAACCTGCACCATGCTGGCAAGGGAGTACATTCTTCCAGCAATGAACATATTTGAATGTAGTTACATGGACTCCAAAGCATTTTTTTTCAGGCTGAAATTTTGTATCTGTTACATTCTGTGTACATATAAAAGATCAATGCAAATCAAAGATTTACATTTGGAAAATGAGTTCTTTAGATGCTTGTACCAAACAGCACATAAACTACCTACAGACCTGACAATTTTAGAGAATTAACCTGCTTAATTTTCTTACATATAGCTCAAATACACATATATCAAAGATTAATCAATACCTACGTCAGCCACAATTTAGGAATTTTCTTTTTAGAATTCCACAAATATTAATATTTTCTGAAGTAATGCACTGGATAAAGAGAACTAAAACATTGATGTACCAACCTGCATTGCTTAATCATTATGACACTTTTTTTACTCCTACTTTCAGCTACCTGTATTATAATTGCTGCATAACTCCTCCTTCCAAATTATGTTGCCCATTCTTCTTTGACTTGCTGCAAATAAAAACACTGTAGGGCTGAATCAGAGTGGCTGGTGGAAATCTAATCACTGAGCTTGAGAAAATGCAAAATAACCTCACAGAACTCAAGTCATTGGTAGCTTCCTGATGTACCCCTGATATTTTGGTCTGAAAAAGAGATTGTAAGTGCATCACTTAAAGGGGGCAATAAACCTAAATGATGTAACAGTCTAGCTCCTGCTCAGGAAGAAGTATTAACATCCTAACACTGAAAACAAATATTATCCTAAGGAAGAGATGGGCTTCTTATTGCTCAACAGATTAAAACTCCTGTGATTTCAGATGCGGGTAAAACAAGGTTTTGTATTAACTATGATAGTAGATGTATGATGGATAACAATGTTAATAATAGAGTTAAGATAAAAATTTCTATCAATCAGAGTACTAGTAGAGGGAGATTCAGTTTGAGATTCAGGCACCTAAATGTCTTCAAGAAGAACTGGATCATGCAGGACCCACAGAGGTCCCACCATAGCAGACTATGTAACTGGAGAGGTGAAGAGCCACTATAGTCAGGACTCCCAGCCTTATACGTGGCACTGGGTACCATTCTAAATGCAGGAGGGTATTCTGTTTGACTTCCAACTGCCATTACAGGAGAATGTAGGTCTTGCACATTAAGTTGCCTACAGGAAGGTAGATGGTGTCATTTGACCACCATGTTGTCTACCCAAAGCTATCCAGCTGATAGCTACAACACAGGATCTACAGGACACCTGTGTTGCTTTGGAATATTAAGTGGTAGAGAGTTGGGGTACCTAGCCAAAAGTCATATCAACTATGTGTGGGCAGCTGAAATGAGCCCTCTGTGCAATATCAGCATCTTCCAGATGCCATGGGCTGCTGGAGATGGAACAGACACATATATTTGGGCAGGTGAATCTCTCCTTGGTGCTTACCTTAGGGTGAGCTGAATCACTCTCTAAGCTGCATGTATTACATTGGTTAGACTTTGAACTTTCATTGACTTAATTCAGTCACCTAAACATAGGTATCTTCTGAAATGCCCATGGCCCCCTAAGACGTTAATGTGGAATTGCCAGGTAAGATGCTAGACCAGTAACTTCTGAAGTGGGAGCCAGAGGTCTGTCAGGGTACACCATGGTGTCTACAAAGACAATTGATGCCTGCATTTAAACTACTGAATCAATTTCTCAGCTTGCATTTAGAAACCTGCAAGTAGACACTACATTCAGGTGTCTTAGTCCAAAGCTAAGTCCATCAGTTAGTTCATCAGTTTTACTAATTGTAGAAGGCTTTTTTTTAAAAGAGGTTTCTACCTCTTGCTCTCATAACTCTTGATGTTTGAGAGATTACTGACTCCAAGTAACTGCAGCAATCAACCACTGCTCCCTCAAGGTGTTCCTGGCATCCACCAATCCAGATACAGAGCCTGTTTTGATAGCCCAGCTTGATTAGCCTTGCCCATCTCACAACTCAACTGAGCAAGGGAATTCTCCCAAAGGTTTCTTTGCTCAGAAATGGTAAACATGTATGGCAGACACAGAACAACACTGCACTATGAAAAGAGAGCAGAGATTTCAGCAATCTGAATCCACAGAATCCAAGTCCTCTTTACACACATTTAATGAGTCCTTCACAGCTTATATCAAGCAACCCTTTATTAGCCACCATATTATTCTTTGCTTCTATTATGCATTATCTAATTGGCTAATTATTTTTTTCTAGAAAGTAAACATTCAGGCAAGCTCCAGACATTAGCAGCAAGGTGTGTTTACTTTAGGCTATATATCTTTATGCACCACATTTGGATGCTTTCTGGTCTGCACATTATTCTGCCTAACGTGACTTGTATCCTGTGTAGGCTTCTTAGTGGCAGACTACAGACATCCCATGTGTTAATCTAATATCTGACTGGCTATTAGACAATCTAAAAATTCTCATTAGTTAGTTGCACAACTGCAAGCTTTAAATTTCATAGCTAAGCTTTCATAGAAGTGCTTTAGTCTCTGTTGCTAGTCCATGCACAAGACCTAGCAAGAAACTGCAGATATTCCTCCAGTCTTTTCATGGAGCCAGATCACTTAAATAGCTGTTGCTTTTAGAAACCTACAGGCTGGTAACTGCCATTTTGCACTGTGATAGGTAAAAAGCTATTTTTTCCAAATAGTGTTCAAAAATTGCAGGAAAAGCACAGAAAACTTCCTACAGAAATAATCTGTCTTTTAGTATTTGAAGTAATGCACCAATTCTTCTGGATAGCACCAGTGAAGAAACACTTAATGCAAAATGCACTAGTTCAACTCCAGAAGAATCACTTAAGCAGAAAATGTTAAAAATAATTAACATGCTACAACAGTTCTTAAACCCACTCCTATTTCTTGGTAAGACAGTCTTTGTCTTGTAGTAAAAGAGACTAATACTGATATGAGCTGAAACCAACAAGAAACAAGTATCTGAACTGAAGTGTTATTCAACCGCTCATCAAAATAACAGATTTAGCAAGCACTAATTTGTCCTGCTGTATGATTTTAGCAGGCATAATTTTTATCAATTTACTGACAGAAAATGATCTAAAGATACAATGATAGAAGCAATTTTGAACGATATTCTGCCCTGACTGAATTTACCACTTAAAAAAAAAAATCAGTCTTCATGTACATAAAACTCAGAATTTCATTTTCATTTTTTAATAGCAGTGGGGATTAAGCCCTTGTGGGTCCTTCTTTTCATAGAAGATGTGGCATTTTGTCTTGTGCTTTAAAATAGTAGGAATTTGAAGAGTGAAGGGAAATGCTTTAGTTGTGCCTGAACTGAAGAGATAGGATGACTGTATGTGAAAAGTCACCACACGTATCTCTAGAGTGCTGTCAGCTCTAGACTGAGCCACAGGATTCAAGGTTTTGAGGCATCCTGTGAAGACTAAATGAAATTGCTTTCAAAATGATAACAGTGTATCACAAATAGAAATTAAAATAGCACTGAGAACAGTGAAGTCATGTTTCTGCTCCTTTTTATACTGCATTAAAGACCACAAAGTGGGATTTTCACAGGTATGCAATTCTTAGGGTTGAGATCTAGTCTACTGGGAACCCATCTAAATTGTTAAATTTATTTCATCTCAGCAGGTGATCCAGTACCTCTGTTTTCCAGGATTTTCTACATTAAAAGTGTCAAAACTCATTAGGGAATTCCTCATTTGGTATTTGGTCTGTAACTTTCCTGGATGTCCACTTGTTCACACAGGCTCAGCAGATGCTGGGGAGACAGACTTATTTCTTCAACAACTGCAGCTAAGGTTCACTTCCTGCTTAAAGCGGTATTGAAGCCTGTGGCTCATGAGCTGCATGACTGGAGTGGGCAAGGATCACTCTTCTGTCCTCTCTGCAACATCCCTGACCCTTCTCCTTCAGCTCTGGACCCTTCTTGCCAGCTAAGTCCATGTACCCTGCCCAAGACAGGAAGAGTAAGGCAGTATCTGTGCCCACTATCTCCCTTCTCAGGACAGAGGCACCTTCTTTTCCCTTCTGTCTTTGCCCATCCTCTCTTCCGCCAACTCAGAAGGCACTGGATAACAGGGAGGTGTTTGTGGCCTCCAAGAAGTAAGATGTTGTTTCCAATGGAATGGCATTCTAAGATGGTGTTTCCTCTTTCTTCCTGTCCTCATCACCTTCTGGTGATGCAGAGTTTGAAATGGGTTTACTGGTTCCCGTCAGGAGGACTTGCAAGACTTGGAAGGCAGCCCCTGCCTGCCTGGTATAAGGAAGCACCCAGACACCATATATTCCATCCTAGGTTACAATGGGTTTCCCATCCCTATCTTAGAATCATAGAATCACCAGATCATCGAGTCTAACCACTCCTATCAAAACACTAAACCATGCCCCTCAGTGCCTCGTCCACCTGTGCCTTAAACATCTCCAGGGAAGGTGACTCAACCACCTCCTGGCCCCATGTGAATAAAATATAAATTTCTAGGCTTATTTTGGAGTTACTCCCTGTCACCCTCCAAACTAAGAAGAGTCAAAGGATTCAGAATTCCAGTTTTCCTACAGGGGGATGTTCAGGATTTGCATGTTTCTTGGAGACACAGCTACAAAAGGATAAAGTGAACGCAGCTGGAGTTTAGTTTCTAATTTCCCACCTTGTACTAGATCAAACCACAGATTAAAGAGGAACAATTCAGAGCCTGAGGGAATGGCAGGAAGATATGCCAGGGGAGATTCGGTTTGGATATTAGGAAAAGGTTCTTCACGCAGAGGGTTGTGGAGCACTGGAACAGACTTCCAAGAGAAGTCTGGAGCCGAGCCTGACAATATTTAAGAAGCATTTGGACAATGCCCTCAGACACGTGGTGTGAATTTTGGGGTTGCAGGGACAGGAGTTGGATTTGATGACTCTTGTGGGTTCCTTCTAATTCAGGACATTCTAGGAAACAGAAAATAACAAGAGCCCTCAAATTAAAAAAAAAAAAAGGGCATTTCAGTTCTCTATCTCCCTTTCCAACTACAAAAAAAAGCAGAGATGAGAATAATTTGGTACTTATGGCTAGAATAGATGAGGATTTAACATTTTCCCAGGCACTACACTAATTCATTATACCAGCATTTTGGACCTGACAACATTGTGTTTCTAACTTCAATAGTCAGTTACTAACTGTCTTTAAAGTACATTTGAATGTACAGTGAATGCTTATAACTAAAATAATCAAGAGAGGAAGAAGGAATAGGTACAGAGACTGCATTTTTTCAAGAAAACTGGACTTGAAAACTTCTGAGAAAATTAAGGAAGAGCTTATTTGTCTATCAGGCTATGATGTTCTGGCTCGGATGAAGAAGGTAAATCTAGAATGCTGTTGCACAACTTTCCACTGGGAACAGCTATTCATCAGTAAGTGGAAGTAAAATTTGACAGCTTTGCAGTTTGCATTTAACAGATGGAATGAAAAAGTAGTATTGTTAAGCAGTGATAGAAGCAGTAGAGCAAATGCTCAAGTCTATTTCAGGTGGTATTTTTTTTAAGCAGTGTCCCCAACTGGTGGCAAGTATTTTTGTGTCTTGAGATGAAATGCTTAGAGTGTCAGTCTGTCACAAATTGCTATTTTCAACTGACTGTATACTTGAATACATTTGGAAACACGCTTGTGAACAAAAAAGGGGCTTTAAAGCAGAAGATGACTGGTTTAGGGACTGAGACTGCTTGTTCTGCCACAGTGAAGAGCACAGATGCTACCAGTGTAACGCTGCTAGCTCCTCTGTGGAAATGTTAAGATGATGAAGGGGTTTGCTGCATTGAAGTCAATGCATGATGTGACCTCAGGGAAAGTTGTTAAATGAATCTAAACAGTAATAGTGTTAATTTACCTAAAATTAGGTATCTCAGGAGATTCAGCCTCTTTGGGGTAGATAAGGCAGAACGCTGTCGAATTTGATTGCATATACTGACTACATAGCTAGCAGAGAATATTTTAGCACAGCCTAATGAAAATTATACTGACACTCACTGTGTCCATTATATGAATTATCAGAAGTTGAATGTTCAGTAATCACCAATACAATGAGGCTGAAAGGTAAATGCTGATCTGCCAGCCTGGAGCAGAGTTGGAAATATGCTTGCTCGGCAACACAGACGTGATGGATATATGCTTTGAACTCAAGGAGCAGAGAGGGAGACCTGGTTGTCTGCAAGTGTTTTGCTGACCTTTCTGTATGGTTAATATTGCACAGAGTTCGTTAGACTGTCTGTTAGGAAAAAATCCATATTGGCTCAGAGTATTGGGTGATTGTGTTGTCCTAAAACATGAAAACAGCTTACTGTGTAAGAAAAAACAAGCAGCTGGAAGCCAGAGAACACATTTTTCTGACATTTACACTAAAATAAAAAAAGTCTTCATCTGAGAGACATACACATGAAGTGACAGCTTTGTGCAAACGACTTATGAATCATAGAATCACTAGGTTGGAAAAGACCCACCGGATCATCGAGTCCAACCATTCCTATCAACCACTAAACCATGTCCCTCAGGACCTCATCTACCCATGCCTTAAACACCTCCAGGGAAGGTGAATCAACATTTCATCCCTCAAAAATGGGCTGCTTGCTTCAGGAGCAGTCACTGTAGGCTTCCTGGATAGGTTTTTTAGAAAGTAGTCACCTCTAGAAGTTGACAAAGGTCTTAGCTAGGCTGACTTGCACTAACGGCATAAAAGTCTTTCCTTTGCCTGTTGAGAGGCTCTGGAAGAAACAAGCTCCTAATGTAAGAGGTTCAGTTAAGTGCCTGCTTATAGGTGCTGCCTAAGTGTAAGTAGAATTGATCAAGGTTTTAGTTAATAACTAGCAAATGAAAAGAAAATGTATCAAAATATATTTTAAAATCTCATGTCCCCAGATACCCAATGCCAGTTTTTTCCTTTAATGTCAGTAATGGACTTTGCATCACTAATACCGTGTTTTAGGCTAAGGTATTTCTGAGGCATGCCTCTACAATCCAAACCCTACTCCTACTCCTAGCCCCAACCCCAACAATTTCAAAATACCTAGGCAATGAGCTCCAGTGAAGGTGTTACAGTTTCAGCAGAATCAGGTCAGTGCTGAACAAGAACCTGACTCTTCACTGCTTGCACAGGGATGACTGCAGCAATGCCACTGTGCACTTAGCAGCTCATCTCCATCTTCTGGAAGTAGCTGTTAGCTAGGTGATGCTGACCAACCCCATCTCCCACCTCATCAATTTCCTCTCTTAGGGAAGGGATGTTAGTGGTTCCTTGGGCTGCTCAGAGCTTCACCCTCTATTGTGGGAATAAATTAATCACCGCTAATGGAAGATTAATTGCAATTCTGTACTCTACATCTTCAGTCTTTTCTGTAAAAACACCACAAAACGATAACTGAAACTCAACCTAATCAGTGCAGAAAAGATTGAAGTTGGAAGTTCTAGAAACAGGCAAAGTAAATGCCCTGCCTGTGCCTGCAAGGTGTGAGAGCCCATCTCATCTGCTAGGGAAAACCTTCAGCAGTTCACAGTCAGCACTTACATCCATCAACTCATTATTAGTGATTACCTGTAATTTTCTCCCAAGGATGTTTATTTTCTAAATACAAAATGAAATTATCTAAATGCCTTCCTTCTGTAGTTAAACAACAATTTTATCTCCTGGGAACATCTGCCTGTCCTTAACAGCCGGTCTAGTAGGTGTGTTTTATCCTTAGATGTCACAACTCCTGTTAAGAGTCCACACAACTGAATACCAGTTTTTTTATAGTGTGTTGAGCCAGTTCTCACTACACAGCTCTGGTTGAGTTGTTTTGGCCGCAGCAGATCTGAACAGCAGCCTGAGACTTGCCTTTAAAGCGAGCTTCAGGCATCATATCCACATGATCGGTTAAAAAGTGTAACTCAATAATCAAACTTAGCTCTGTTTTTTTTCCTCCCCATAAAGATCTGTGAGACATTTAGATTGGAACTTGTTTTGCATGCATAATCAAAAAAATACACCAGCCTCCTACTCCAGAAAAGTGTTAGTTCTGGGAGGCGACAGTCCATGAATTACTGGGTGAGTGAGTGTATGATGCCCTTGGACAATGAGCTTCTCTTTAATTACTGTATGTGAGAGATTGCAGATGCAACATCTCTTGCCAGGGTACCACGAAGGAAACACTGGGTGATGGGAAAAAAAAAATTAATCCCTGGCCTTTGCCCCCTTCTCCCTCCCCTCAGCCCCGTGCAGGGGACGCTGCCTGCTGCCCCTGCACCCCGACAGCGGCTCTATGGGGCTGCAGTGGGAAGAGGGTTATGTGCAGATGCTCAGAGGGGATGGATCCAGCCCTTGAGTCTCTCGGTGGGCTCCTCAGAGAAGCCTTTTTGGGGAAAGGGTGGAGGGCAGAGCCAAGGGTGTCGCCCACGAGTCGGGGTCATTTGCCCTGCAGCGAGATGCAGGTGCCTAGCAGAGCGGGAGGAGGGATGATAGAATAGGTTGGGTTGTAAGGGACCTTAAAGATCAGCTAGTTCCAACCCCAATGCTATGGGCAGGGACACGTCCCACTAGATCAGGCTGCCCAAGGCCCCATCCAACCTGGCCTTGAACACCTCCAGGGATGGGGCAGCCACAGCTTTCCTGGGCAACCTGTGCCAGTGCCTCACTACTCTCACGGTGAAGAAATTCTTCCTTATGTCTAGTCTAAATCTGCCCCTCTCCAGTTTATACCCATTGCCTCAAGTCCTATCACCACAAGCCTTTGCGAACAGTCGCTCCCCAGCTTTCCTGTAGCCCCTTCAGGTACTGGAAGGTCGCTATAAGATCTCCTTGGAATCTTCTCCAGGTTGAACAAACCCAACTCTCCCAGCCTCTCCTCGTCGGATCATCCTTGTAGCCTCCTCCGGACCCGTTCCAACAGCTCCACATCCTTCTTATGCTGGGGGCTCCAGGACTGGACACAGCCCTGCAGGTGAGGACTCACAAGAGAGGGACAGAGGGGTCAGAACCCGTCCCGAAGGGGAGGCGGGTGCCCGTCCCTCCGCGGATCCCGCCCCCGAGGGAGCCGGGCGGCAAGGATGCTGCGGGCTCCCAGGTAATTATTAATCGCCGTGCCTAGCGGGGAGGGGGCAGGGAGGCGAGATAAAAGGGGGCGCGGGGCGCCGGGGGCGGGCGCGGCAGGGAGGATGGAGCGCGCGTCGCCGCCGCTGCTGCTGTTGCCGGTGCTGGCGCTGCTGGCGCGGCCGCTGCTCGGGGCGCCGGGGCAGGGCGAGCGCACCTGGTCCCGTTTCGCGCGGCTGCCCTACCCGCAGGACCAGCTCTTCCTCTACGACACCTTCCCCGACGGGTTCCTGTGGGGCGCGGGCAGCGCCGCCTACCAGACGGAGGGCGGCTGGCGGCAGGGCGGGAAGGGCCCCTCGGTGTGGGACGCCTTCGCGCACCGCCCCGGCCGCGACCCCGCGGGGCCGGCGGGCGGCGACGTGGCCAGCGACAGCTACAACAACCTCTACCGCGACGCCGAGGGGCTGCGGCGCCTGGGGGTCTCCCACTACCGCTTCTCGCTGTCCTGGGCTCGGCTGATGCCCAACGGCACGGCGCCCGTCAACCCCGCCGGGCTGGCTCACTACGGGCGGCTGCTGGAGCGCCTGCGGGAGCTGGGAGTCGAGCCCGTCGTCACCCTCTACCACTGGGACCTGCCGCAGGCCCTGCAGGACGCCTTCGGCGGGTGGAGCAGCCCCGTCCTGCCCCAGCTGTTCAGCGACTACGCCGAGCTCTGCTTCCGGCATTTCGGTGATCGGGTGCGCTACTGGGTGACCGTGGACAACCCCTACGTGGTGGCCTGGCACGGCTATGGCACGGGGCGGCTGCCGCCCGGCGTGCAGGGAGGCCCAAGGCTTGGCTATCGGGCGGCTCACCACCTGCTCCAGGTAACGGCTGGAGGTGGGAAGGGGCCCATGGCTCCTTGGCTGCCAGGTGGCCAAGAAGGCCAGTAGCATCTTGGCTTGTATCAGAAATGGTGTGATCAGCAGGTCCAGGGAGGTTATTCTCCCTCTGTACTCGGCACTGGTGAGACTGCTCCTCGAATACTGTGTTCACTTCTGGGCCCCTCACCACATGAAGGATGTTGAGGCTCTGGAGTGAGTCCAGGGAAGAGCGATGAAGCTGGTGAAGGGTCTGGAGAACGGGTCTTACGAGGAGCAGCTGAAGGAACTAGGGTTGTTTAGCCTGGAGAAGAGGAGAAAGAAAGGAGTTCTTATTGCTTTCTACAACTACTTGAAAGGAGGTTGTAGAGAGGAAGGAGCTGGCCTCTT
The DNA here is from genome assembly GCA_013389865.1 of Piaya cayana. NCBI lineage: Eukaryota > Metazoa > Chordata > Aves > Cuculiformes > Coccyzidae > Piaya > Piaya cayana. Next base: position 93,531 of record WAAB01013405.1, on the reverse strand, counting down.
CTTCCAAGTGACAGGAGACAGGACAAGGGGGAATGGCCTCAAGCTCCACCAGGGGAGGTTCAGGCTGGATATCAGAAAAAAAAAATATTTCACAGACAGGGTCATAGATCACTGGACCAGGGTGCTAAGGGAGGTGGTTGAGTCACCTTCCCTGGAGGTGTTTAAGGGACAGGTGGATGAGGCGCTGAGGAGAATGGTTTAGTGATTGATAGGAGTGGTTGGACTTGATGATCCTGAAGGTCTTTTCCAACCTAGTGATTTTATGATTCTATGATACTAGGTCCTGCCAAGGGGAAGGGTGTGAAGGCTGCTCTCCACCTGCTTCTTCTGCAGATGCATTCTTGGGCTGGCCATGGGAANGTGAAGAAATTCTTCCTTATGTCTAGTCTAAATCTGCCCCTCTCCAGTTTATACCCATTGCCTCAAGTCCTATCACCACAAGCCCTTGTGAACAGTCGCTCCCCAGCTTTCCTGTAGCCCCTTCAGGTACTGGAAGGTCGCTATAAGGTCTCCTTGGAATCTTCTCCAGGTTGAACAAACCCAACTCTCCCAGCCTCTCCTCGTCGGATCATCCTTGTAGCCTCCTCCGGACCCGTTCCAACAGCTCCACATCCTTCTTATGCTGGGGGCTCCAGGACTGGACACAGCCCTGCAGGTGAGGACTCACAAGAGAGGGACAGAGGGGTCAGAACCCGTCCCGAAGGGGAGGCGGGTGCCCGTCCCTCCGCGGATCCCGCCCCCGAGGGAGCCGGGCGGCAAGGATGCTGCGGGCTCCCAGGTAATTATTAATCGCCGTGCCTAGCGGGGAGGGGGCAGGGAGGCGAGATAAAAGGGGGCGCGGGGCGCCGGGGGCGGGCGCGGCAGGGAGGATGGAGCGCGCGTCGCCGCCGCTGCTGCTGTTGCCGGTGCTGGCGCTGCTGGCGCGGCCGCTGCTCGGGGCGCCGGGGCAGGGCGAGCGCACCTGGTCCCGTTTCGCGCGGCTGCCCTACCCGCAGGACCAGCTCTTCCTCTACGACACCTTCCCCGACGGGTTCCTGTGGGGCGCGGGCAGCGCCGCCTACCAGACGGAGGGCGGCTGGCGGCAGGGCGGGAAGGGCCCCTCGGTGTGGGACGCCTTCGCGCACCGCCCCGGCCGCGACCCCGCGGGGCCGGCGGGCGGCGACGTGGCCAGCGACAGCTACAACAACCTCTACCGCGACGCCGAGGGGCTGCGGCGCCTGGGGGTCTCCCACTACCGCTTCTCGCTGTCCTGGGCTCGGCTGATGCCCAACGGCACGGCGCCCGTCAACCCCGCCGGGCTGGCTCACTACGGGCGGCTGCTGGAGCGCCTGCGGGAGCTGGGAGTCGAGCCCGTCGTCACCCTCTACCACTGGGACCTGCCGCAGGCCCTGCAGGACGCCTTCGGCGGGTGGAGCAGCCCCGTCCTGCCCCAGCTGTTCAGCGACTACGCCGAGCTCTGCTTCCGGCATTTCGGTGATCGGGTGCGCTACTGGGTGACCGTGGACAACCCCTACGTGGTGGCCTGGCACGGCTATGGCACGGGGCGGCTGCCGCCCGGCGTGCAGGGAGGCCCAAGGCTTGGCTATCGGGCGGCTCACCACCTGCTCCAGGTAACGGCTGGAGGTGGGAAGGGGCCCATGGCTCCTTGGCTGCCAGGTGGCCAAGAAGGCCAGTAGCATCTTGGCTTGTATCAGAAATGGTGTGATCAGCAGGTCCAGGGAGGTTATTCTCCCTCTGTACTCGGCACTGGTGAGACTGCTCCTCGAATACTGTGTTCACTTCTGGGCCCCTCACCACATGAAGGATGTTGAGGCTCTGGAGTGAGTCCAGGGAAGAGCGATGAAGCTGGTGAAGGGTCTGGAGAACGGGTCTTACGAGGAGCAGCTGAAGGAACTAGGGTTGTTTAGCCTGGAGAAGAGGAGAAAGAAAGGAGTTCTTATTGCTTTCTACAACTACTTGAAAGGAGGTTGTAGAGAGGAAGGAGCTGGCCTCTTCTTCCAAGTGACAGGAGACAGGACAAGGGGGAATGGCCTCAAGCTCCACCAGGGGAGGTTCAGGCTGGATATCAGAAAAAAAAAATATTTCACAGACAGGGTCATAGATCACTGGACCAGGGTGCTAAGGGAGGTGGTTGAGTCACCTTCCCTGGAGGTGTTTAAGGGACAGGTGGATGAGGCGCTGAGGAGAATGGTTTAGTGATTGATAGGAGTGGTTGGACTTGATGATCCTGAAGGTCATTTCCAACCTAGTGATTTTATGATTCTATGATACTAGGTCCTGCCAAGGGGAAGGGTGTGAAGGCTGCTCTCCACCTGCTTCTTCTGCAGATGCATTCTTGGGCTGGCCATGGGAAGGATCCCCATTGCTCCTTGACCACCAGGTTGTTCCAACAGGAAGGGTGCAGAGGCTGCCTTCCACCTGCCCTGTTGTACAGACCCATTCCTGGCAGGGTCCCATGGCTCCTTAGCTACCAGGTCGTGCCAAGGGAGTGGTGTGAAGGATGCTCTCCACCTGCCCTTTTGTGCAGACCCATCCCCTGGTTGATCACGGGAAGAGGCCCCAAGGCTCCTTGGCCACCAGATTATGGCAAGGGGAAGGGTGCAGAGGCTTCTCTCCACCTGCCCTGTTGTGTGGATCCATTCATTGTCTGGCCACTGGAACAGAAACCAGATTGAAGTGTCCAGCTGGATGTAGGCAGCTGATTTCTGTGCAAAGCTCCTAGACAGGAGGCAGGAACTTTATATCTGAGGTTGCTTCACCTTAGTGGAAACATGCTGAGTTAAAGCACTCCCTGTATTCTGCTGAAATGTTCAGTCCTGCCCCCAGTGTTTCTGGATGGGTGAGTGGATGCATTCAGTTGTGCCAGTCTCGCACTAGCTTACTGATACTACTGTGGAAATGCCTGGTGCAACTGTGAAGACAATTCATGCATATAATAACAAAATCTTGCGGAGTTAATAGGGGTAGTAGAAGTGTCTGAAATGTCAAATTGTGAGATTTTCTGGACACGGGATGGGTTTTTTTTTTTGGCAATGCAAACACTTTATTTTGGGAAAAAAAGACCCTGTGCTCTCAAGGTAGTCTAGCAAGTGGCATAAGTACTTGACTGTTTGTATATATGGTGTGATTACAGCGTTTGCTCCAAGCAAACATTGTGAATTCTCAGGCAAAATTAAGCAAAAGAGTGTACAAATCCTTTCAGTGGCTGAGGAACTGATCCAGCCTATCTAACTGCAATGGAGTGGCTATTGTGGTGTGCTTGATTGTACTTAGATACATGTTCACAAACTCTGCTAATGCCCATCTGCTCAGTGTACACTTACGGCAGAAATCACATTCTAATGAGCATCACATATGAGCGAGCAAACTAATGCATGTCTTTTGCCACTTTCCTGCATTACCTTTGCATTGTTTAGTGCTGCGAATGAGTCAAGAGAAAGTATAAGTGAGGAAGATGTAGGTAAAAACTGAGATTAAATTCATGGTCCTGAAACCTTTGAACTTTTCATTTACCACCTTGGGATGTACTCGACCACCTTTCACTCTGTGATTATACAGTTCACTGAACAAAGTGAGTATGCTTATGGGTAAAGTTATTGCTACATTTCAGCACTTGCAGGATTAGCCCCAGATTTTACAGCAAAGCTTCGTCACCTATCAATCCCAGTTAAGCTTTTCATACAGTCACTGAATAGTTGGCAATGAGTTATGAGTTTGCATAGTTGTTCTGAAGGCAATGGGGCTGTGCACAAGGGTGTGGGAGAGTTGCAAGCTTGGTGCCCAAGGCACAGGACTTGGGCAGCAAAAAAGTCTGTTTCTCTGTCTTCCTACAGGTACCATGCAAAAGAATTCATTAAAGCTGCAAATTTGAGCAGTCAGGTGGTCAGACCTTGGAATCCTTCAACTCCAAGGGTCCCGGGTACACTGAAGTGGAGTTTTAATGTCTGTCACTTTATTTTTTTTTTAAGGCCTCTCATTTGCTGTGCAAAATGAGCAGTTAATGAGTCAGTTTGTATTCGGTGCAGTTCTTCTCTTTGCACTTTGTTGAATTTGTTACCCTTTGTTGAATTTGTTGCTTCACACCTGAATTAATACAGTTCTGAGAACAGACAAATAAAGATGAACACTTCTCTTGTCCTTGGCTTTTATATAGCATTACCTGTGTTTGAGTATTTATATCCCACATCACCATAGTATTCGAGTCCCTCATAATCTCAAGTAAATCCTTGTTTTCATAAAAACCTGATGGAGAAGAAAGGTGCTTTTTATTTAAAAGATGAGAAACTGAGGCACAGACTTGCCTATGTCATGTAAAAAGTATAATTAAACCAGGAAAGTCTACCAAGACTTGGTTTACTGACATAACCTCAGGATTAGTTTTGTGCTAGTGACTGTCATTCAGTGTTTTCACAATTAGAGGACATTTATTTTTATACCTCAATGTAAGGCAGCAAGGTATTTTTTCCACATTTCATGCATGAGGAACTGAAAGACAGATGCAATTAAGACATAAAGTATCTGCTGATGGCTTACGTCCTTTTCCTGGTATGTGGTGTTTTTAGAGTATTGGTCAGTTATATTGTACTTTCAGCTCTTATAAAAGTTGGATCCTGAAATTTCAAATCACCCACAGATAAAGTAAGAAGCATGTAGTTTTGCAGAAAAGCTCACATACATGACTCCTCCAGGTAGGAGCGTTTATTAGAGGGAGACATTAAGTCTGACTTTTCAGGACAGCGAAGTGATTAGTTTTAACACTGAGATATTTTTCTTCTTACATCTCCATAGATTATTGATTCTAGACCTGTCAACTTGTGCAAGCAATGAAGTAGGAAGCTACAGAATATGGCTTCTTGGACTGTACAGCCTGATATCCATAGAGAAAGTGTGTGTAATCATGTAATGGAAGATTAAGTTATTGTATGTCTGGTAAGGAGTGAATTACATTTCCCCGTGCAAATTAAATTCTCTTGTATCACCTATCATTGCATAGTTGCTATATCATTACTATTACATAATTATTGAGTGGTTGAATTTACAACTTGAATAATGTTCTTTACTACGTATTTCTGGGTTGCACGTAGTTTTGTGGGTGAGTTTTATCTGTTGTTCTCAGGATCTGGATTTTGATTTGGATCAGAAGGCTCTATAGTAGTACTGCTTCATCAACCTGGAGGATATATGCAGCATCAGACCATGCTACCAGGAGATAAAGGCCTCACAGCCCCAGTGGTTAAGATGTGGTTGTACCATCCCATGCAAAAATCCCTTTCAGCTGCCTAACCTTTTGCTATTTATTTCTTACATTAGCCAAAAGGACTGGTCCTAGGATTCTTCCTAATCCTCTTTACTTCTCTGTGGCATTCTTGTGTCCCAGGGAAACTGAGCTTGCAGAACGTGCTTGTTTTTTAAAAGACAAAAGTTGTTGTCATAAATGTTTGTTCTTAGCAAATGAGCAGACTTGACTCAATGTGTATATTTTCTGACTTATTTATAAAATGGAGTCTTAAGCATCTTCTTTCTGAATTTATTGAAACCAAAGACCCTTGGAAGTGGCAAGCATAATAGCTAATGAAAGCTGCTGTCTACTAATTTATTTTATTGGAAGCTAAATACATTAAAAGATGAAATAATTTCCTTTAAGTTCTTTAAAATTCAACAGACATGAATGTGGTTTTGGGGCTCTGTCTTTCTGAGCGAGTTATTTATTAGCTGAATAAAGAATCAAATAAGAGTTTGTTTCAATTAGGGCTGTTCAGTTCAGGGCTGGTGAAAACAGAGCAATGAAGTTTGATTTGAAGAATGACGTTTAAATTTAACTTGACTGGATTTCATCCTATTGTACAGATTTTTCATTTACCTTTCTGAGCTTCCACAATTAAGTGGTCAATGGACAGAGTAAGAGGCACTTTTTATAAAGAGCAAATAAAAATAATTTTAAAATCTTATAAGAAGAAACATTTTTTGGATGCCTACTTCATTTGTTGTTGAGGAATATCACAGAATCACTAGAAATATGAAGCAGTATTTGGTGAAAACTTCACCCTTTTTTAGTATTTCCTCTGTCACTTGTTGCTTTTGACATGTCTAAGCCCTTTAAACCTGGTAAGAAATGGAGGAAGCTATACACGCTTATTCATAAAATAAATTGAATGGATCAAGTACCGTTCATAAAAGTTGGCATTCTCTGAAGTCAACAGCCATAAAATATAATGCCAGCAATCTGTCACGTATATGATGCATCTCTTTCTCCAGATAGGAGTTGAAAGGGGTCATTGTATTATGTTCTGGTTTTCGCAAATGAATTTTTTTTGTTACTGGTTCACAGTGTATTGTCTGAGTTGAACATACTTAGATTTACTCAATACAAACAGCATTTGCAGAAACAAGAACATGTTGTTTCCCCAAAGAAGTAAGTGGAATTGCTGCCTGGAAACCAGTCACATAGCAACAGACTGATTTCTATTCCAAAACTCTTTCCAAAACAAAAGGTAAGTACTCTTCTGTTGACCTTCAATGCTAAACCTAATAAAGTATCAGTAATTGCAGCATAGGAGAATGGTCTTTTCTCAGTGCGTGTTGTTTCTTTCAAAATTCAATCTTCAAACTTTCACAGGAAATGTAGTGATTTTGTATTTTCTTGAAAGCAACACAAGTCATCGCAGTTGTATAGACATACAGAGTTCTTAGAAAAAAGAATTAATAATTCTAAGTAACAATATTTTATTCTTTCCCTATTCTTGCTCTTTTAAGACTTAATTCAAAGAAGAACAAAGAAGAAATTGGTTCTGTTTCTGTTTTTCACTGTCAGTTGGATATATTTGCAAAGAATTTATTGCAGCAGTTATTCTAAACACAATCACTGGAATTGGGTATCTTTCAAATGTCAGAGATGAAAAGTGTGGTGAAATTATAGACCAAATTCAGATCTGATGCTAGTTTTCTGTGCCAGTCATTATGAATGTTTATACTATTTTAACAAATTATATTAACAGATATAGCATACCTTTGTCAAGCTTTAATTATAAAAATAAAAATAAAGTAATTTTAAAATGTGATAAACAGAGGAGTTTGGACTTTCAAGGATGATCATTGTTTAAACACTGGTTCCAAAGACAGAATATATAACTCTCCCCTTGCCATTTCTACCTGATTACATACGTGTTTGCAGAAAGAATATTGTTTTCAAATATTCAACTGTAGGAAGAAAAGCAGTATGTTATCTTTACAGAGGACTTTGATCTTTAATTATAGAAATACCAGTACTACGTCGAGAATAAGATGTTACCATCGTAAAGTAAGAATGTACATTCCTCAAGTGTCAGGATTCTATAACTTGAAAAATTTTTTAGAGATTATGAGAAGTCTTATTAGAACTCAACAGGAAGGACCTAGACAGGTGACATTGGTGACTGAAGTGAGATGGAAGCAGGACTTAATGTTCTTGGTATAGAAGAGCACCAGGTTGAGCCCATAGGTATCACAGAATCACAGAATCACAGAATGACCGGGTTGGAAGAGACCCACTGGATCATCGAGTCCAACCATTCCTATCAAACACTAAACCATGTCCCTCAGGACCCCGTCCACCCGTAACTTAAACACCTCCAGGGAAGGCAAATCAACCACCTCCCTGGGCAGCACATTCCAGTGCCTAATGACCCTTTCAGTAAAAAACTTCTTCCTAATATCCAACCTAAACCTCCCCGTATGTTAAGTCCCCTCTCAACTCTCGCTGTTCATTATGAGGATGAGGATTTGTTGAGGGTTTCTGTTCATTATAAGAAATCTAGTGCTTATTAATTGTGTTTTTTATAGCGGTGAATCTCAATTTAATTCTATAGGCAGCCCAAATCAGTGTTTTCACATCTCATTTTAAGTGCCACGTGCTTGATTTTTAAGCAGTGAATATGTCTATACATCTGGCAGTACCGTTGGTGAGCAGTGACCATAAGGACAGTAAGTAAGAGCAGTGCAGGGTGTGGGCATTTGGAGATGTTTCATGATTGTTATTTTTTCATGACTATGATGCATATCCCATATGGGAGAAGCAGGAAGGAATGAACAGACAAGTGCATATAAATGCTCTGTAGCTTGCTTAGCTCCAGCTTGTAAAGTTTTGTGGTTTACAGTTAGGAATTGGCAGTGTGTGAGGGCTGTTTGCTAATCCTTGCACCTAAGTATGTGAATTCTGTGTTTGGTTGCTACTGAACTTAATCTGAAGGTGCAAGGCTAATCTTGGCAAAGTTTTAAAGAACCCAAGTAATCAATAGACCCTGCTTTTAGAGTCTTGTAAGTAAATAAATGTTTATAACAAGATTTTCTTTTTTCATTCCGTGATGGTAAAGATAAAGAACAAATAATGAAGAAAGGCTTCTGAAGAAGTAGTGGAGGTGACCTCCATATACAATGGTAACAGGCTGTAGAAATGATAGGATATGTGTTTTTTTAGTAATTAAAAACTACCCATGCTTGAATATTTGCCAGCCAAAGATTGTAGAAGAATGTCTTGGGTAAAACTGTGAGTGCCCATTTTAGATTAAATGAGAGAACATGATGAAACAGTAAAGTAAGGTTCTAGAAAATGTCTCAGAATGTTTAGGAAATTACTGAAGTGAAGACTGGACAAATTTCTGAGGCAGAAGACCCATGGATATGACCATGAATAGTACATGAAAGAAAAGACTGGCTTCTGGAAGAACTGAATTACAACACTTGGGTGAAAATGTGCCAGAAGAAAGAGAAAGTGTGTTGTCAAGAAAGAAGAGTAACTAGCTGGGCACAAGAGGATAAAAGTATTGGCCATAGCATGAGTAGGAGACAAATAATACCAAGGAAGGGAAAAACTAAATTTGTACCAGTGCTCTATGTAAATGCTCCTGGGTGTAAGTATCAGTTACAGGAAGAAAGTTTAGAGCTAAAGGGCAATAGGTACACACACACAAAAGGATATAAGTTCAATATCAAAACAATTAGATTGGCTATTAGCAGTCATCAGTGGCAGGTTGGAGGAATGAGTTTCTGGTGTGACCTTCTGTTGTTAACGGTAGGAACAAAAATCTAAGACAGCTAGAACAGTTCGAGAAAGAGGCTCCTTATGCTTTTGATGGCAGTAGAGATGGCAGTAGTTGTAAATCTGTATTCTTCCTCTTTGCTTGCAAATTCATAGCAGAATGATACATGGAATGATTTAAACAACGAGAATGTAGTTCAGTGGAAAAAAAAAAAGGAAATACAATCTATATTCCCAGTAAACAGTTTGTTGAAGGTATTAGTGATACCAGCTCCTGGCTTGTTGTGACAGTTTCAACAGTACTCTGGGAGCACAAAACACTTGTAAAAACCCTGGCATGTCAAGTTTGTGTTATATCTCCCTGGAGATTTGGCTGGGAGGATCGTTGTAGATGCACACAGGAATAAGACAAAGTATTTTAAGAATGTCTGGATTTGACCACATTGAAGCATATTTGTGTTGCTTCACTTTTATGTGTGTTTACTCTGAGAAGAGAGAGCATTCTGTGTTATGAAGAAATGCAGAAGTTTAAAGTTTAGCTTTGTTTTGATTCTGACACCATCCTCCTCCCCTTCTAAATTCTCCCAGTTACTGAAATTTTTACAGATGTGGTTTGAGTTCTGCTCGGCAGCCAGGGCTCTGTGACTGTCTGATGGGTAACACAGGGCCTTTTGCATGTCTCAGGATCCAGCCAACCTCAGAGGCTGAAAGGCTTTGGAGTCCTGTGAGACACTCCATGATTAAGCAGGAGGGTGAGCAGACAGGGGGCTGTGCACGTTTCCAGTGGACTGTCAATTCAGTCTGCACATGATAGTTTTGACACTTGCATTTCAAGTCTCACAATTACAGCTGAGCTTCAGCTTCTGTTTTATTCAGCATAGCACACCTTTAAAGACAACTGAATGCTTTAAAATTGGCCAGGAGAGACTATACAATATAAATGCCTTGTTATTTTGTGAGTCCAAAAGTCAACCTAGGAATCTTTTTATAGGTTAATCAGTTTAATGCACTTACTAAAGGCTAGAAAATGTTAGTACCACTAGGATTATGTTTTACAAGCTATCTGCTTTACAGTTAACATGATGGTAGCATGTGTTTGTTTTGATTCTGCTTCTAGAAATGACATCAAATGATTGAGTGGGAAGTGGAGGGATGGACTTTTAGCTGTTGGTCACACATTCTGGTAAGAGTTTCTGTGAGTTTCCAATGCCTTATCTCAGTCAGCTTTTTTCTTGTTCTTTTGAATATGTAGTAGCTCTTCTGAATCAGTTGTTTTTCAAAGCTGAGGGCAAAGTTTGCCCAAATTGTTTATTTAACTTTCAGCATTTTAAGGAATAATCTCATTTTTGCTGCAGGCATGGAACTGTTGTACATAGTTATTGATTAATTATTCTAATTACGATTCCTTAACTTAAATATATGCATATATATGGAAATGGAAGAATTATGCAGCTTTTGTTTTCTCTTGGGAAAAAAGGTTGGGACTGTTTTGCATTGTCAGCTGAGTGGTTATTTTTTGTTTTGTATTTTGTGAGTAATAACATTTTGCTTCAAAATAAATTCAGTAATTCTGACCTCAGGTTTGAAATGAAAGTTCAGCTTGCTCCTGACAGTACAGTGATATGTTTTTTGTAACACACTTGTTTAATGCTTCATTTCATTATCTGACATAATACAACGTTAGTTTGGGTACAAGTAGTGTTTGCAGAGACAAGGACCATCACAACAGAACAGCCACCACCAGTTATGGATTCCATGATGAGGCAAAATGTAGGCCAGAGTCATAAGAGAACATGAGGTGACAGGAAAGAAGAGTATTAGGAAAACAGGCAATGCATGAGGAGCTGCTCAGACGTGAGGGTGATTGACCTTGAGTGGGAATGCAAGAGTTGGGTTTATGAGACAATATTGCATTTTTGTGTGTATGTTTAGCATTTAAATTTGATGTGAAATGAGATGACCTGGAATCCGCAAAGATGAGTTGTTCTCTGGTTCAATTTTATCTATAAATGTCATAAATTCTTTTGAGGAAGCTGACTGGCTGATTTAATGAAATCATAAAACTGTGTTTCACAGTGATGGAGCCTAATTCTGAGAGTCCATCTTCATGATGTCCATTTGCTGTCCCCACATTGCCACCAGCACTGGGAGTGTGGGACACAGTAAGCAGCCTGCAAAATAAAGGATGATGATACTTTAAAGTGGGATTTCTCAAAGAAGGTTAAGGAAAATAAGTGGGAATTGAATTTTCCTTAAGCATTTTTGAGAATCCTATCACTTACAAGCTATTAAATAAATTAACAAATTGAACAGATGTATTCCTCTTAGCTCAAAGAAAATATTCATTTGTGTATTCAAGTAGCAACTCTATTGTGTTAAGTGTAAGATGTTGGAAATGCACTGAAGGAGCTCTTGAACTCGAGTTTATCATCCTGCTTCCCTTCCCAGCCATGAACATGCCTCTTGTTTTGAATGAGAAGGAAATATTGGGGTATAGCAAGCCAGGCAAGGAATAGAGCTGTGGGAATATGATTCAGCTACAGCTTTGCAACTTAATGATATGCTTGGTAGTCTTACAAAAACTCTTTTTCTTCTTCATAGTCAGCTGTGATTACTACCCCCCTGTCTTATCAGCTAGATATTTCTCAGATTCCTAATATCTCCTGTTTTCACAAAGTAATATATTGTAATTATAGCAAGTCAGGAAGATCCAAAACCTGTGAAATTGGAATTTGCTGATTCATTGAAATTAAAACATTTGACAGTGGGACATTAGTTTCCCATAAAAACCTGAGAACTGGGTGAAATAAAAATCAGTTATTTTATTTTTGCTTTGCTGTGGAAATTCTTGGCTTTCCACTTAGATGTGATATTGAAAAATTTCATTTTGATATAGTGAGTCAGTCATTCATTTCACACGCTTCTTTCTGTATTCTTTTATTGGATGAGTGCCCACTGCTTCAAATTCGGTCAGTTTACCCTTGTGAAATTGCTGTATAACCTACTGCAATATGACTGACTTCTTGAAGCTGCAGATTGATGCCTTTAATGCTTTGATGAAAAAAAGAAAACAGAGAACTGTCAGGACAGAATTCTTGCACTGTAGCAGTTACTCTGTTTCTGGTATTTGTAGCTGAGCTGCTCCTGCCACTTTTGAGTGAAACTAATTAGTCAGACATTTATCACACTCTTCCATTTCTGGCAAAAAGAAAAGTGGTACTTGAAGGAAGTAGTTGCTTAAATGGGAGAAAATTCTAATAAAAGCACCATCAAATTGGCACAGTCATTCTGAATCTGGATGTAGCACAGGGCAGCTCAGAAGCAGCCTTTTTCCGTAGTACACCTTCAGATAATGAAATAGAGACCACTTCAGAACTGGCTGTTGGTGAAATGGTTACAGAAACAGCACTGTAGCACTAAGCCATGAAAGGTGTCTGATCCCACTTTATCCAAGATGAACTGACTCAAGGAGGAATGTTTCCTGTGTAACTGGTAATTTGGAATAAGTTTGCAGATACTAGAAGGGGTGAACACAGGTACTGATGAGTTATTGATGCTGACCTGTGGCATCTCATTTTGTGGGCTCTGGACTGGTAGTCAGGAACAGTCAAAGAACAGTGATGTGTCTTGTTGGGGCTCTTTCCCCCTCTCCGTGCCATGGAATGTGCCCAGGTCCCCAGGATCATTAAGGCATTTTACCTAAATAATTTACCTTCTGTGGCACAGGATTAGGACTATAATGTTACCGTTGTTTTTTCCTGTTTTGTTCCTGTGGCCTATTGCAATGTTTGGAGCATGTGGGTGTTTTTTCTTGGTCTTGGGATATGTTTTGTGGCTCACAAAGGCATGAATAAGGGAAAGAAGTGACATATAGTGAATATTTCTATGTAGCATTTGGGGCTAAAAGCTTGCTACACCGTTGCACGCAACTAAACTTGATTTCCTTTCCTTTTTTTGCTAAGGGACTATTCATTTTGTGGGAGACCTCCAGGGGAATATTTTTTAGGAATGACGTCAGTAAGGACAAGTGAACTACAAAAAGAGAGAGGAACTGGGAAGTTTTAAGCAATGCTGTTTCTCACAGCATTCTGCTTATGAAACGTATCAGCCTCTGGACTGGACAGGCACACACTCTCCTGGGTGGAAAACTGGTTGGATGACTGGGCCCAGAGAGTGGTGGTAGATGGAATTAACTCCAGCTGGAGGCCAGTAACAAGTGGGGTTCCCCAGGGCTCAGTGCTGGATCCAGCCCTATTCAATGTCTNGCATGTTGCTTTGGCAGAAATATCCACATGACTCTGTATTCATACCACTCCTATGTGGACTATAAAAACCTTATTTGTTAATCTCTGTTTATTAATCCAATAAAAACTGAAGTTTAAATATACGATGCTTAACCCAAAAGAGCCAATTGATGTCAAACTGCTGTGAGCAGCAGGTTGTTGAGGCTCTGGAGCGAGTCCAGGGAAGAGCGACAAAGCTGGTGAAGGGGCTGGAGAACAGGCCTTATGAGGAGTGACTGAGAGAGCTGGGGTTGTTTAGCCTGGAGAAGAGGAGTCTGAAAGGAGACCTTATTGCTCCCTATAACTACCTGAGAGGAGGTTGTAGAGAGGAGGGAGCTGGCCTCTTCTCCCAAGTGACAGGGGACAGGACAAGAGGGAATGGCCTCAAGCTCCGCCAGGAGAGATTTAGGCTAGACATTAGGAGGAAGTTTTTCACACAAAGGGTCATTGGGCATTGGAACAGGCTGCCCAGGGAGGTGGTTGATTCACCTTCCCTGGAGGTGTTTAAGGGATGGGTGGATGTTGGTCCTGAGGGACATGGTTTAGTGTTTGATAGGAATGGTTGGACTTGATGATCCTGAAGGTCTTTTCCAACCTAGTGATTCTGTGATTCTGTAAGACCTGGAGGATCTGGAAACTTATTGGGCACTAGCATTTCATAGACCCAAGACCATGTAGAAATGCCTGACTTAACAATCTAAATATCTAAGGGAAAAAAATATAGTGAGAGGTATACAGAGACGATAGGGTCAATTAGTATGTAAAATACATGGAGTAATTTAGCAAACTAAATAGTTAACAATAGAGAACAAGGCTTCCCGTGTCACAAACATTGACATTGGACATAAGATAGAAACGTTAGCAAGGACAACTGCCCAAGAAATTGCCAGACAGACTCAGCTTTTTTGTTACCAATGGTTGTGCAATAAAACAATTCTAGATTTTTGAGCAGCTGGTGGAAGAAGCTGAAGGTTTTTCTCTGAAGCAGCTTATTGTGGAACTGCTTCAATAATAATGAAATGGGTTGGACAGCCTGGCCATTGCAGTGATTCTTATGTTCTACTATTAATAATTTACAAGTGTAAGAAAATATTCGTAACTCCCACATTCTGTTTCTGGTAAGTTTAATTATCAACCCCGCCACTCAATAATTCACTATTGTTTTTTGCAGTAACTCTGCATAGGTTTGGGAAGCACCAGCCTAAATTCTTAGTTTCATGTCTCAAAATCTTTAAAGGCTTGAGTGTGTCCAGAAGATGGAAAGGCAGTAGGTGTCATTCTGGAGTGTGTCCAATGAAACCACTGCAGTTCTGCACTGCTGGAATGACACTGAATATGTAAATGCTGAAAACCAATGTACATTATTGGAACTGTAGCATGAAGTGTTAGTTTGGATACAGATAACTTACCTTTTCTAGCTAAAAAAACCTGTCTTTGTTTTGCTGACTGTGAAATGGATGGGTTAACTGAAGAGCAGCCTGTGAGATATATAAGTAATTATTTTATCAGCTTGCCTCCTCCAGATTGGAGGTTGGAGTTGATGATCCAGTGGGTCCTTTCCAACCTAGTGATGCTATGATTCTATGATTAAGGCCAAAGAAGAGCATGCGAGGGAAACCAGTGTGCATATGGACACATCTGATATACAACTGGGACTGTCTCGAACTTGCAGTGATTATTAATAGCAAGTTTTATGTATTGAACAGGTGAAAAAACAGTCCTAAACTACTCAAGATTCATGTCTAGACCGAGTTACAGCTATCAGAAACAGGGTGTTTTGCTGGTTTGAGTGAGGCTCTAGCCTGGAAAATTGCTCCTGCCTACAGTTTAGCAGTGTCATCGGGGTGTATTCCAGGCAGTGTTTGCATCAACTCTGAGACACAGTTTGGCATCTGCTTGACCTTTCAATAGCTGACTTTTCACTAAGCATTACGAAATGTGGTCTAGTGTAAAGATATTTCTCTTAAAGTGGTTTGGCATCATTCCCAGTTATCCCAGAGGGAAAAGAAGCTAGGACTTGTTCTGCAGCTCTGAATCAGCTGTCCACTGGGCTGACCAGGGGTGTAGCTGTGTGTACTTTGGCTCTGCACCACAACTAGTGAGTGAAGAAGTGGACTTGGCTGTCCTTGGCTGCCTGCAAGCCTTTGGCATAAAGCTGCATGACTTGGAGTGGGTGGACCAGGAGCTGAAGAGTCATACAACAGTACTGTATCAGGGCTGGGTGAAGATCCAGGAATTCAGTGTATGTGCTTTGCTAGTTAGATGCTTCACTGCAGTAGTCATCTCATTTGCAGGCTGTGCAAATAAACACATGGGAGAACAATCATGCTTGAGCTGAGTTTAGACATTTTCGTCAGAGACAGCTGCATTTAAGCTCATCATCCTAGGGTCTTTTTACAGGTAATGTAGAGAAGTGACCATTGTCTCTCTCATCCTAAGACTAAACAAAAATTATTTGTCCCCTTTCTGTCTGTGAGGTATAGGCAAAACCTATGATGATAAACTCAAGCACAGATGTTTTGTGGACAGGCTAATACACTTTAGTCAAATGAGGATGGGAATAGGTGGGACAGATGACAGAGGAGAGGAGTACTGAAGAGCTAGTTAAAAAGTAGACTTTAGTTATTTTCTGTTCCTGTGACTTCCCAGATAGTGGACTGTGACGTATGATCTGGATCATATGCAAATTTTGCCTAAGTCTCAACTGCTTCAGGCATGTGATATCCAAGGGGAAATCCTGTATCTCATGCTCTACCCTGTTCTTCCTGAGCACTGAGCTGGGTCAAGGAAGCTTCTACTGCGTATCAGTGCGGTTCTCCCCTTCAAGGGTGGTCACCAGCACCTGCTTGATCCTGTAAAGCTGGAGCAAGCAAATAGTAATGGTATCCCATGTGAGATCTAACGGGCATTGACTAACCCTGTCCTGTGGTTCCTCACTCCCTTTTGCCAGTCAGGTGCCACTAACCCACCATGACTGTTGAAGTTTGCTGAAAGCATTTCATGCCTTTTCAAAAATTGTAAGGAGAACAGTCCTTGGAAAATGTAGTTAAAAACACTTAAAAAATATAAAGCTTTAATTTTTTTTTTCCCTAGTTGGAAGTGATATGCAAATCATATACTAGTGGTCATACTTGCACTCTGTCTGGAAACAAAGGATATCTCTTTCCTTTAAGGCTCCATTATTTCCTCCAAGGAATTTATTGCATCTCATTTCAATTTAGTAGTACAATAGATATTTACTGACCTCAATAAGCAGAAAACTTAAAATGTGTATGAAGTCTTAAAAATAAAAATAATCAGTTATTTTCATAGAATCACCAGGTTGGAAGAGACCCACTGGATCATTAAGTCCAACCATTCCCACCAATCTCTAAACTATGCCCCTCAGTACATCATCCACCCGCACTTGAAACACCTCCAGGGAAGGCGATTTTAAAACAAATCACAAGATATCCTGCAATCCCCTAAGGAGAAGTAGCATAAGGAAATATACACAGCCATCAGGTAGAGGGGAAGAAGATGGGATTAAAAAAAAAGTACTTCCAAGACCAGCCTATACTTTTTGTCTGGTCTGTCAAGAAGGGTGGTCGTGTTGAGCATTGGGGTTCATAGACAGGAAAGGTTAATCATGGTGAGGGTTAGATGAATGTAAATAACTACATGTGCAGTGAGCGAAAATTCTGTGAACTCAGAGTACCAAAGTCAAGCCAGACCCCATCAGACAGCTTTCTGTGATAATTATGTAGAAAAAGAAATAGTTATAAAACTAATCAATCTGTATTTTCATCTGGACACTTGAAATGGTGGCACATGGAGAATTACTATTTCAGTTCAAGAGGAAGGGAATTTTTAGCACTAGCTAGGAAACTGCTAAAGCAAATGGCACAAATAAGCTGCATTGAAAGCAGGAGCATTAGGCTCAAGGGCAGTTTGTAACTGAACTTTTTAATGTATTCTGGATTCCATGCTTTGGCACAGAGTAGGATTGTACTAATTAGAGCATAAGCTAAACTTTAGGACACAGTATCAGTGCAAAGGGTAATCAGGATAATAAACAAATGAACAGAAAGACTCATAATTTTTTTTCTGTAAGATGAGGACTTGCTGATCACAGCATGACCATCAGATGCCAATATAATCCTGCTGTGAAAAAGACACATTTATTTCTAGTCTGTATCAGGTGATGTTTCCAGCAGAGATGAGGAATTATCTCACTAGAACATGGCTTATTTACCTGAGGGAGGAGATATTCTTGCTATCTATAAGTAGATCAATGACAGAAAAAAGTGAAGGCAAATAACAGGCTGAGGTAGTTGAGTCACCTTCCCTGGAGGTGTTAAGGCATGGGTGGACGAGGTGCTAAGGGACATGGTTTAGTGTTTGATAGGAATGGTTGGACTCAATGATCACCGTATCTCTTCCAATCACATGGGTCTCTTCCAACCTGATTATTCTATGATTCTATGATAACTGTCTAAGCCCACTCAAGGCAGGTTTCAATGCAAAATCCAAAGTGGTTAGGCTGAACATGAGTAAATTTAACCTGAAAATCAGAAAAAAACCAGAAAACATTCATGAATTTTGCTTCTGTAGTAGTCTCCCAGGGAGAAGATTATGAATGGAATACCTAGCTAATGTTAAAGTGAATCTGGATCAGATTATAAATAGGATCATACCATATAGGGGCCCATAGCAGTAGGTAGTTGAATTTGGTGCCCTTGACTCTCTTCCTAATTTTTAAATCCATTTTTCCTAATCCTGGACAGATAGTAGGCAGAGGATCATAAAGATGGTAATGGCTTTTCAGTAAAGTGTTTTTTTGAATTTCAGTGAAAATTCTTTGAAGTCAGAATTCTTCTTACCCAGTAATATGACTCATCACTGTCTTCTGGAATTCTGTGTTGCTTAACAAAGCATTTTGAGTGTTTTGCACAGAATATTTTATACTATTATGTGAAATCCTTTTTGGGGTCCACAGTGTCAACAAAGCTGTTGGCCATCATGCAGGAACTTTGGCAGATTCACAACTAGCATGACTAACTCCTGGTCTGCAGTAAATCAGGCTTGTGGAAGGACTCTGCTTTCATTCCCAATTTTTTCCTGCAGCAGAAAGTCATCTCTGAAAGAAGGGATTATGAAGGCAGCACTCTCAGAGTAGCAATAAACTTCTCTTACTTTATATGTCTTAAATCCATTTTTATCAGTATACTTTGTACTACATACCCTTTGGAAGTTGTGTTGGCATAGCTGTGGTTAATGAAAACTTTTTTCCTTGGGACAAAATGAATGGAGAGTTCTCTCACTATCCCTATGCTCCATATGGGAAAGATTATTTTGCTGTTTGGTAAAAAATGCACACTGTTTAATGATTTTGTAGTGTTAGGCTGGTTAAGTGTGCAGCTACAATAGAAATGCGGTACAAATCAGGAGAGGGTGTGCAACAAGAATCTCTGAATTGCCTCCATTTGCTGTACTGGGGTATGTAGCCTGAAGTTTTGGATAGTTTTTGGATGAAGGTAACCTGGAAACCACTGTGCAGGAGCACACCTGGTGTGATTCATGGCTTTTGGCTCGTGGTTTACTGTTGATATTGGGTCCTCAGCTTTATTGTTTGCTGAAGTAGGTGTAGGTACTGTGGCTTGAAATTAACCAGCTACTTATTATAAATTTATTAGATACAGGGGCATACATAGTCTCCTTTCCTATATAACAAGCCCAGAATACATGTAAACCATTTGGATGCTTTGATGAGCTTGTGCTGGTCTAAAAATCAAAGACGGCATTTGAAAAAAAATTCAGTCACTGAATTTATCGCTCTTCCTGTCCTCCCGTATTTAAGCCTACGATGTCTCTGATCAGTTTGTTGTCTAGGATTGGGGCTATAACAAATACTGAGCTAGTTTACAAAACCCTCCATGGCTCTGAGAGCACTGTGATGGATATCTTCATTAAAGTCTCTTGAAAGTTTTTGCTATACCCATATAGCTTTTCATTCAGTTACTTAGAAATCAGGCACTTCTGCAAGCTCGTTGTTTTTAACTGTTGTCCTTTACAACAGGCAGTATTAAATGGTAAGCGTCTGTCTTACTGTTAGATATTGACCTAAGTGTGAAGCAGTGGCATTGCTTTCTGGTATATGTATACCTTGACACAGGAGGATAAAACAGTGCTGTTACAGGAAGTAAATGAATTTGAATTTCTGTTTTTGTAGTACATACTGTTCTTAAAACTGGGGTTCCTCCCAGAATAAGTTTTCTTTAAATCACTGAAAATATTACTGTACTTTGATATTGGATATTTACATATTACGGGGTACTGGCAGAATTTCCAGTCATGGTGGTACAGAAACAAATGGCAATCCCTGACAAATTGCTTAAGAACTGCATCTGAAGCTGTGAGTTAACTACTTTGTTAAGATTTCAATGTGTCCTGTTTCTATATCAATATTTAATATGGCCAAGGAAAAAAAACATGAAGTTTATAGTCGTATGTGGAACCAGTAGGAAAAAGAAAAGGTAGATATAGACATCTGATTTTTCATTTGTGATACAATGATGTCTCTTATTAATGTATGAAAATGTCTTGGTTTTACAGTCTTTGTATTTTGTTCTAGAGCAATTTGAAGTTCAGTATTGAGCTTTGAAGTAGTAGACAAAAGATAAATCCTATCGGTTTCCACTTGTGCCAATTCCTTCAACGCAGACAGTATTTTTTAAAGACTCCATTCTGCAGCAGAGTTAGCCAAAGTGAAAATCATCTTCTGTCAGTAGCCAAAGTGAAAAATAATGCTTTGTAGGTGTCTTATGTAAAGAAAGCCTGACATGAAAGTTACTGTCTCTTCCTGTCTCTTCTTCAAGAGAGCTATTTTCTTTCCATCCAGGGAACTGGCAAAGAGCTGTTTAAGGAAACCTGAAACAGGCTAAGTTGTTCTAAAAAATCACATACTAGACCTCCAGAAGTTCTCATTACATCATCAGAGTAAAGTCTAAACCTAACTGTGCCAAGTATATTTAAAATTTATCCAATTGACACAATATTTATGAATAGTCCAGTATGATGTTAATTCTGATTAGAAAGTTCCTAGTACAATAGTGATGAGAGCACAGGAACTGAAACAAGTATTGCTGAAAGAAGAATAGTTAATTAGCATTTGCAACAGTAGGTATTAATGAGACAGGCCCTTTGCTGTGTGGCTTAGACTGAACCATTAACCTGACAACACTCTTCCTTTCTTTTTGCTATTTTTTTTAATTTTATTTTTTTATGTCTTTAAGGATAGTATAAAAGCTGCTTTAGGTCTTTTACTGTGATTTCTTTTCGTGATTGCCAAGGCTGAGATTGCAGTACATTGATGTAGTAAACCATCCTATTCTATAT
This sequence comes from Piaya cayana, assembly GCA_013389865.1. NCBI lineage: Eukaryota > Metazoa > Chordata > Aves > Cuculiformes > Coccyzidae > Piaya > Piaya cayana. Next base: position 72,858 of record WAAB01013405.1, on the reverse strand, counting down.
CACATCATAAAAAATTACAGGGTATGCTTTCAAAAAGGAAACAACTGTAGATGGTATTTTTATAGCAACTTTAGTAACATTAGCTTCTTAGCAACTACATCAAAACATTTATTCAATTTTATGTCAGCCAAACTAGTCGTATTCCTTGTATACAAACAAGTGGAACCCAGTTTAATTTCTGCAGATAATCAATAATATGAAGATTGTGTTTATAAAGTGAGAACTAAATATTTAATTTTAAATGCTTTTTGTTCATTGCAGTTTTCTGTTCTGCAAGATATCAACTTTTAGCTCAAATGGTGCTTTTTATTATGTTTGCAGACTACAAAAATAGAACAGAAAAACTTTTATTTGTATGCTTTTGAGTTAACACCCATCTCTATAGTAGAGCAATTTTATATCTGCCATTAAACATGCATTTAGAAACAGACATAAAGGGAGTTATTCATACCTCAAAAGTGTATTTTCATGGTTTCAGCATGCTTTAGACAAGGTTCTAAATGTATTTCCCAAATCAAAGGAGATATAAATTGAATCCAGTTTAATGTGTGACTGCAGTATAGCCAGAAGCTCATAGAAGAGACTGGGTAAATACACACAAATTATCCCTGCCCCTGAAGAAATGCAAAGATTCAAAATTTTTTTCCACCATAAAATTGGATGCCCCATTTTGTCTCTCCATCTCTTGACTGAAGTCATCACTCTATTATTTGAGTCTTTAAAAATGCAATACCCTAATAGTTTCTCTTCCCCCAGTGAATGTAATTTTCCCCACCTTTCCTGTACTGGAATTACTCTCTTTTCTTATGCGTTTTGATTTGAACAGCTGCAGTTTATCTTCTTCATGGCTCCTGAAGAGTGTGGTGATTCTGACCAAAACCTGCCTCCTCCAGTGACTGTACCCCCACTGATGAGATATACCTTTACTGAGTAACTGGTTGTAATTCCTCCTACACTTTCCCAGATCGTCCTTTTGTAGCCTAACATCATGGAAGCAATAACACTAGTGAAGATTTACGGCTAGTAATAACCATTGTATTCATTAAAACTTGTTAGTGAGCCTTATGGTTCCTTGTGCTGTTGCAAAGATGAGCAGTCCACTGAGGCATCAAGATGACTAGGTTATGAATTGTTCATTTCTACTTGCCTGGTCCATTTACATTTCACTGTGTCAGCCTTTCAGGGTTGTTGCAGGTATAAGACTTCTGGAGTGAAAAAGTCTAGCTTAAGTCCTCTTCATTTCCTTGAATCTTTCCAGGATTTTGATACAGTCATACACTTTTCTACAATATATGTCCTTCTCACAGTCATAACTTCATTCATTTGCAAGGCAGCGATTGGACTTGATGATCTCAAAGCTGTTTTCCAAACTAAGAATTCTATGATTCCACCTCCTTAGAAACCACTAGGACTTAAAAAGTTGCACAAATAAATGAGCATGTACCACTGAGAAGCCTAGAGCACCTTGCCTTACCTCTAGCTGCCAGTCCAAAAGACAGGTTTCCAACGGGTCTGGTGTTGTATCTGCCCATGCAGAAGTCTTAATAGTCCAGAATATCCTAAATGGTCTAGATGACTCTGTTTAAACAGATGAATCTTAAGTCACAAGTGACATTAACACTTCTGACATTTAATGCTATGTGTCAGGATCTTGAGCTGCCTTCTGCTCCCTAGGGATGGGTTCAGTTGCTGGAGCATAGATGTCTGCTGTCATTCATGCTGTGGAATGCCTGTTACATTTGCAGTAGCTCACAGGTTTGAGGCAAGATTCACAGGTGCCCCATACTCTTCTGTAGTAGTAGGGATAGGTTAGGCAGGGTTTCTCTCAGACCTAAGTTGACATTAGTGCAGGGACTCAGTTGCCTAGGAGTAGGCCTTTCCAATACCAGTTGGATAGAACCACCACAGATCTGGCTTTAAGCAAAAGAGGGGGGCGGGAAAGTCAGACAATAGTTCCCTTCTCCCCTGATTATTGAGCAGTTTTGCAGCTAAAACAGACAGATGATCACTTAAAGCAGATCCCAATAAGTCACGACTGCTGAGTCAAGATGAAGTTTGTATGCATCCTGTAGCTTGGTGCTAACTGTACTTAACTGTGCTATAATTGCTCTTTTCAATTGTCTGCAAATTATCACTTCTGAATCTAGCAATAATGTTTTGAACCCCCCTATGGTTTCTATGGATCCAGACCACACAGTGATTCTTCTTTCTTGGCTGGTATGGCGTCCTGACAAGCTGTATAGGTCTGATGGTAGTCCACAGTTCTTTCTTCTAGGTTATAGGTATTCCTCAACTTGCTCAGCAATTAATACTCTTCTGTTTGGTAGAAATTATGAAGTAGAGATGTATAAGTGGGATTACAGCTACAGAATGTGAAGCCAAGTCAGCCAAACCACTGTCCTGGTTTCTGATGAGATAGAGTTCATTTTCTTCCTAGTTGTTGGTGTAGTGCCGTGGTTTGGATTTAGAATGAGAATAATGTTGATAATATATTTATGTTTTAGTTGCTGCTAAGGGGTCAAGGACTTTTAGGCTTCACATGCTGGCCTGACAACAAGAAGGTGGGGAGGTGCACAAGGAGGGGTACAGCCAGAACAGCTGACCTAGCCTGACCAAAGGATATTCCGTATCATATATGTCATACTCACTATAAATTGAGGGAGGCTGGGGGAACTGTGTCGTGAGAACTAGCTGGACGTCGGTCAGTGGGTGGTGAGCAATTGTGCTGTGCATCAATTACTTTCTATATTCTTTTATCTTTATTATTAATATTCTCTTAATTTTCTGTCCTATTAAACTGTTTTTATCTCAACCCACGAGTTTTACCTTTCCTTCCAGTTCTCTTCCCCATCCCACTGTGGAGAGAGTGAGAAATGGCTGTGTGGTTGTTTTAGTTGCCCACCAGGTTAAACCACAACACACACACAAGAAGAATTCTCATCAAGAATGATACCCTGCCTGCTATGTTGTTTGTGTGTAATTTGTTTGTTATTGCAGTGCACTGTAATCATTGCTTTTGTGGCTTGTTTTGCAACCAACTAGACTTTAGATGTCAGAGTTGAATGCTTTATTATCTGTAACAATCACACGAAAGCTACTCCAAAAGTTACTGGATTAAAGTTAATTTAGTATAGACTTTCAGTGATTTTTGCAACTTGAGCATTACTTGTAAAGGGGTATAATTGAAATCACATCCTTCAGTCATTTCTATTACATGTGCACAAATAAGAACATTTCAGGCAGGTTATATACAATGATATAGTCTGTAGTGATTGCTTTATATCGGCTATGTATGCAAGCACAGCTGGATCTCACATAAACAGTTACAGACTGATAGAAAAAGAAGGAAGACTTCCTTATCCATGTTTGGTCAAATTGTAATCTAAACAGTGGTCTGAAGATTGAAAACTGGTACCCTCACATATGTATTGCTTATCCTGATCAGCTGCTTTTTGCATCCATCTAGAGGGCTGACTAGAACTTTCCATCTTATGCTGTAGCCCAGTGTCATTGATGTACAGCTCTCATCTCAGAATGATTAAATTTAGTAGCCCAGGTAAACAGCAGGTAAACTCAGGTTATCATATTGTGGCTGAGCTGTATTTGGGCATAAAAAACCCAAATGTTGTTAAAAGAAACCCAAAACTCTGTAGAGATCATCTCAAGTAAGTCCCCCTTATTCTAAGTTACAGTTGCCTGCATTGTAGCATGGAGCTCTGATACAATTAATTTTTTTTTGGCCTTGCTCTATGATGCTCAGCTTTGTCCTATGATCACACAGGAGTCTTGTTGCATGCTATTGTCTGTCTGACAGCCTGAAGTTTTTGCAGTCATTAAACAATGTTGCTTACCTCATATTATTATATGAAGTAATTATTTTTGTCTGAATCTCATTCATTTGGGGTTGCTATGTTGTATGATTACTGACAGCTTGTAATATATCGGTTGAATATACAGTAACTGAATTCATAATTCCTGTGCCAACTATGTAGGACAAAACGCTTCTGTATTTCTCATTGGTACCCTCCACTTGTTTCTCACAGAGGAACTCGGTGAGAAAAGCTATCCACCAGTTCATTCAACCAGAAATACCTTCTGAAGCCATCTAGTGGGTAGCAGTCAGACAAAACACTACTACTGTGGTGTTCTCGTAGCTCTGACTGTCATTAGCTTGCAGTGATATACCTGGACACAGCAGCAGTTACTGTTTTATTGTTAGATTGATAAAAGGACTTTAAAATTTATATTTGCAACCATGGAGATGTTATCTTTGGGTGTTCAAAAGGGAGATGGTCAACTTTTTTGCAAAGCAGAGGCCGAGATCCATCTGATCGGTGAGCAAGTGCTAGTTTATTCAGCTTAGCTACTTTACTATATACACCATTCTGTTACATCCCTCTGTCCCCACGAGGGTGACTACAGTGTATTATTGGTTAAAGGTAGCTGTCCATAAAGCTATTGCTAACATATTATTGGCTACACTACC